>PVJH01024588.1:0-32915 GCA_004026705.1 Nesogale talazaci
TCTTGAGACACAAAGGTGGTGAAATTTTGAAGACAGACATCATTCTTGGTAGAAAGGAGAAAAAGAGGAAGATTCTTAAAAAGATGGATGGACACAGTAGCTGTAATCATGGTTTCAAACATAAAAACAAGTGTAAAGATGGAGGATTGAGTGGTGATCCATTGTGTGGTGCACATGGGGGGGGGGGGTGATGGCTCAGAACTCATTCAAGGGCACCTACGAACAACCGCTATGGAGAAACAAAAGTAGAAGCAACCGGGTTGAGTCTCGAAAGTAAAGTGAGAGATAGCCAGTTGAAGATTGGTATCTAAGTCTAAGGGAAAAGGAAATACTATGACAGAAGAGATGTGTAGGCAGACAGACTAAAAAGTGAACACATGCAAATCCCAACATACAAATTATCTTCAGTAAAATGTCTTAATATCACAATTTTTATATGATATTAAATAAATTTAAATAATGCTTTTACACTGGAGCTGGAAACATTGGGAATTCAGAAGAGATGATCCCTTCAGGACCAGTGGTGGGTGTGGTGATACTGGGCGGATGAAGTGGAAGTGGGGAACCAATTGCTAGGATCTACATATGACCTCTCTGGAGTACGGACAGTGGGAAAGTAGGTGAAGGGACACATTGGACAGAGTACGATATGAAAAAGTAACAACAACTTGTAAATTATTAAGAGGGAGGGGACGGGAGGTGTCAGTTAAAACCATCAAAGTAGGTGCAATCACTCAAAAGTGTGAGAAGACATAGACTGAGAATTGTAAAACAGTGAAGATAAGCAGAGGGAAAATACTCAGGAGAGAAAAGAAGACTGAATGAAGAGAATCAGAATTAGGAGACTGTACATCATCAAACCCAAGATTCTATTTTCTACAGTCAGTTCTTCGTGTTTTTCATCTTATATATTTGTGTTGGTCGTGGTTGCTGTCAATTTGATGCTGGCTCATGGGAGCGTCACATATTCAGAGAAGTGCTCCAGGAGCTGTTGAAGTTATATCCTTTTGTGAGTAGATCCCAAGCAGATCAACAAGACCTGTCTTCCAAAGTGACTCTGAGGGAACTTGAATTGCCAACTCTTCTGAAACAAGTTGAATTCTCATTCAAGTGTGCAACCCAGGGGCTCCTGAATTCAAGGTTACAAACAAAAATCTCACCATCATTTTTATGGTCTCTGACTCAGAACGACCCAAGAGGACAGGGTAGAACTGCCCCTGAGGGTTTCCCAGACTGTAATTCTTTATGGGAAAAGCAGGAAAGAAAATGTGATCAGCAGGATAAAGTGAAATACAAAGGTCTTTAATCATGTAATACATGAAAAATAACCAAAAATAATTTTCACTTTTACTACAACCATGATTCTTGTATTTAGTGATTGAACTTGATATATAAAAAGATATTTAATGTCTGTATATTATTTTTAAATCTATAATATCATGCAGGCTGAAATATTCTCCAGAAGTTTGCAACATATGATATTACTAGACCATATGTTTTACAAATGCAATGAAATGTGCGAAATATAATAAGCTATAATACTGATTTTCCTCAAGTATTCCACATTTTGTTCCAAATGAAGTGTTTTTGCCATAAATGTAAACTGTTCCATTTTTTATGTTTTCTTCAATCTCAAAGTTTTTCTTGCAGTTTCAAGTACTGATGCAAGTGCAGCTGTGGCCCTTAAGGAGGTGTTTGCCCCACTACTTGTGCAATTTAGCCATCCGTTTCTATCACATTTTTCATGAATAAACATACAGAAAGACAGTGGTAAAATGCACCCGCCACCAGAACAACTCCAGAAATGCGACATAAGGAAAAATAGAAATAGACCAGTATTAATCATAAAATTGACAAATAGTTTTGTATGGCCTTTTCTCTAATGGATAAAGATGTCTAAGATTCTAACTTTCAGCTAGATTTAATATACACTATCTCTTTATTGAAAAGAAACTATAAAACAGTTAATATATGTACATGGAATTTACTTCTTTGCCCTTTAGTGGCTGTTGCCAATGGTTTTGACATCCCTACAGCCCATCCTCTGGTTCAAGGTGATCTTCCCCACATTTCACAATCTCTTCTTTTTAGATCTACTTTGGCTCTCATTGGGAATCATGAAATAATGTTTAAAAATGCTTTACTATAACATTCAAAACCCTTCTTGATGGGGCATGAATTTTTATTTCAGACTTATCTCTGTCTATTCTTTCTGAATCAACCAAATTTTTGATTTCCATACCTTAGAGGTTGCGTCTACAATCACATTCCATACAATGGTAAATGAGAAAAGAAAAAACATTGAGCCTGGTAATAATAATAATAATATAATCTAAACAATTCAAAATGTTTATCACCTCTTGGTCATGCTTCAGACCCCATCTTAAATGTCACCTCTCTGTAAAAACCATTCTGGTTAGATTACATAACTTTTCACTCCTTCCTACATACTATAGTCATCAGACTTCTAATGTAATAAGTTATTCTTTGCCTGGAAACTTCCTGAAGTTTCTTCTTAATTGAATTGTGAGTGCTAGGAAGATAGACACCAGATTTTATTTTTCTTCAAATCTCTAGAGCTCAACAATGCACTAATTCTTTTTTCTTTAGTAAAATAGGTAATGAAATTTATTGGTATTTTCATTTTTTTAAATGAATCATTTTATTGGGGGCTCATACAACTCCCATCACAATCCATACAAACATCAATTGTATGCAAGCCTCATTTACACACCCATTGCCATCATCACTCTCAAAACATCCTCCCTCCCTCCAGGCCCCCAGTATCAGCTCTCTATATTACCCTTCCTCCCCCCTCCCCATTGAACCCTTAGTAATTTACAAGTTTTTATTATTTTCATACTGTCCACTGCTCAATGTGTCCCAACACTCGCTTCTTAATAGTACACTAAAACACTTTTGTCTCTTTGGGAATCAAAATTCTTTGGATATTATAAAAAGAATGTGGCATACATCGGATGGACTATGCAAGGCCCCAAGCAAGCATTTGGGACTTTTACCTTCTTTCACTGTAGCAATATGGCTGCAGTGAAGCAGAATGCAGCCATCGTTACCCTTGTTCACTCAGCATTTTCAATTCTTTCTCATACCAGGATCACAGTAAGATTGTACTTCTTTTGGTTCTGGCAGGAGCCATGTAATTAGTTATGGTTATGAATGGAAGGGATGTGTATCATCATTAATGTTAAATTCTAACAGTGCAAACTATCACAGACTCTCATACTTGTTAGCGTGATAAAACCTTAAGCATTCGAGATGATGCATGTCCATTTAGTGCTCATTCCCTGTGTGATGATACCAAATCATAGCTTATATGTTATTCACACCAACAGATCAGATGCAGATCTGATGTGTGCAGATGTTTTATTGTGACAAAATAATGTTACCAATTCCGATTGATGTGAGGCATTCAAACTGAAAATTCAAAGCTATAGTTATGTCACTTCAGGCTATTTTTTTAAGCAAAAATCTCTGAATCATATCAGAATTTCTACTTAAGTAACTTATAAAAATTTAAGTTTTCAGAGTTGTATTGGAAATGATACAAAAGACAAAGTGAGTCAATATCAATCTTAGGTAAAATAGCGAGGATTGCAGAAAACTGCATGCTACATAATTTTTAAAAAGAGGAAAGTAAAAGCGCTCTTTGAAAACAGAGCATGAAATTTTTCTAATATCTTTTATTGCTTTATTAAAATTACCTATGCAAACGATAAGAAAAGCAAACTGGTGTGCATTCCCTAATATTCTCAACTGGTTTGTTTTCAAGCACAGTATCACCGTATCAAGCAATGTCAACAAAAGCACATTTGATTTCTGTTTCACTGTGGAAATGTCCTCTACCTGGGATAAAGCTACAATCCAATCATGAATTCTGTCTGTTTGAAATTTTCAAGGAAAATTAAAATGATAAAATAATGGAAAATTAAGTATTCACGTCCACATGGAAGAAGTGGCCACGAGGTGTGGAAAGGATCAGGCCTCAGGCATCAAACAGGAAAAAATCATATCACTGTGGGTGCACCTTCCTGAGATTATCACTGAGGACATGTTAGGGGTATGAGCAAGAAAGCTGATGGTACCCGGCTATCCAGATATAGCATCTGAGTTCTTAAGCATTGAGGCTGAACAAGTAGAACAATATATGCCAGGAGCAACAAATCCATCATAGAAGAAGCATACCAGCCTGTGCAACCATGAGTTGTAGAACGAACCAGGCATCAGGCATCAAAGAGCAAAAATCATATAATTATGTGCCCACCCTCTCCACTTGATCACTGAGAACAAAAGGGTGCAGAGGCAGACAGAGCAGGGAAATCTGATGGCACCCAGGTACCAAACAATAAATTATCTGGGGTATTAAAGGCTTGAAGGTGAACAAGTGACCATCTAGCATAGAAGCAGCAAAGCCCACCTGGAAGAAGCACATTAGCCTGTGTGATCACGAGGGTTGAAGGGAGCAGATATCAAGTAGCAAAGAACAAAAATCACATCACTTTGAATGAGCGGCAGAGCAGGGTGGGGACCCAAGGCCCACTTGTGAACAATTGGATACCACCTTACTCGCAGGGAGGAGGCAGGCCAGTCAAGATGCAGTGAGGTAGCTATGAAGCATACAACTTTCCTCTAGTTCCTGAAGGCTTCCTCCCCCCAATTAACAAGGTCCCAATTCTACCTTATAAATCCAGCTGGGCTGGAGAAGGTACACTGGTAGAGATGGGAACTGGAAATAGTGGTAACCCAGGGCAGATCAACCCCTTGAGGGCAGTAGTGAGAGTAGAGTTACTGGATGGGTGGAGGGAAGGTGGGGTAGAGAGAGGGAGCCAATTACAAGTATCTACACATAACCTCCTAACTAGAGGATAAACATCAGAGGAATGGGCAAGGGTAGATATTGGGCAGTGTAAGATATAACAAAACAATAATAATTTATAAAGTATTGAGGGGAGATGGGGGAGGTGGGAGTAAGGATGGAGGAGAAAGGATGAGAAGTTGATATCAAGAGCCCGAGTGGAAAAGCAGATATTTGGAGAATGATGGTGGCAGCAGGCATGTGAAGGTGTATTTATATTTACGTACTGTGAAAAGCCATGTACGAGGCCCCAATAAAATGATTTTTAAAAATAAAGTGATGGAATTTTTCCTCAACGTTTTTGACATCTTCTCATTTAATTAAAGATGTCTTTTTCCTTGATATAAAATTATATCGGTTAAAACTGAGTACTTAGCATGCTCATGCACTATTTTCAACACTTCTCGTGTACTATGATATAGGAGCATAAACATTGCTCTGTGGACTATTATTACTAGGATCATTTATGATATTAGGGTAGTAGAATAAAAATCAAAGAACGTAACTTGTTTTAGGTCACAGAACTAGGAAGTGGATCATACATAGGCAAGCTGAGTTCAGAACTTGTCCTATCAACTACATCATATATTATGTAACACTCAGACACAGGAGGCACAATGACTTGGCTTAAGAAGGTCCTGGAGTACAATGGCAAGTACAACTGAGCTTTGCTGGTGCTGGCTGGCTGTGTTCCAGGCACTGGTTAGAGTCACGGGAGCAAGAGGCGCATAGTCAGCAGCAGGCTTTGGCCATGGGCTAGGATGTGGAGTCCTGCCAAGCTTTTCTCCTGGTATCGGCCACCAGAATGGCTTCACTCTTCTTCACCACTGGGAGCAGCCTTGCTAGTATCAGAAGCAAGATATAGGTTTAGATGCCATGCATGATGCCATGCTGCTCAAGATCTCTATCTACTGCTTGCTGACGCTCTAGTGCTGAAAGCAGGCCCATTCTCTGAAGCCGACCAAGTTCTCCTCACAGACTTCCTATCAGACTGAAATCAAACCTGGACCTCATCACTGCCCCCTGGCGCAATGTGAATCTTGGCAGAGTTACTGGAAATAAGCACACAATCATTGTCAAGTACAAGACAGCTTTCTACTCTCGATACCTCCCTCTAGGTGTGATCATGGGTAGGAGGGGGGCTAATTGTGGGGGGGTGGAGCATACCACTGTCAAGAGGCCCCTGCTGAAGATGGACGATTCCGTCTTACAGAATCTTCTGGATAATTACCTCAACCTTTTTGTTGAACACAGTGGCATGGGGTGACACTGACTTCTAGGGCAGCAAAAGGAGCTGACTGGTGGTGCTGCGTCTGAAGAGGGCCTTTCAGTAAGAGTGCCGACTCCTGCAGGAGAATGAAGGGCAGGAGGCACCTCAGAAGATGGTGTGATTGAAAGCAATGGGTGAAGAGATGGACCTCCCCGCTCTATTCAAAGACATTTCAGCAAAGTGCTGAAATGAGTCGCATTGAGCAGTAGGATGCTCGGCTGCCCTGGTCATCTCCCTGAGGCCTTGGATTTGGAACCTGGAGGGGAGGCTCTCGATAAATTATTGTCTGACTTAAAAAAAAAAGTGCAACTGGGATGACAGAAAAGATCAGTTCCACTTTAAAGCCTGTGCTTTTTACTCTGTGGGATACTTAGTGATTTCCAGGTTGCACTGACATCAAATGAACTCTGACCTATACATACGCTACACAACAAAGTAACACTCCCTCTTTGAATTTTTGAAACTTAATAAATCTTTAGAAGAGTGGATAGCCTCATCTTCCTCCCAAAGGGGCAGCTGCCAAGTTGCAACCACTAACCTTGTGGTGAGTAGATCAATGCATAATGCACTCTGTCACCAGAATCCCTAGAAGGCTATTGCCCAAGTAAACATACCAGAAGAAAAGTGCACATAATGATTTTGGGGGGAGTCATTAGATAATTGATATGAGAAAGTGTGTTGCAAAATTACATTTGGTTAAAATGCAGTGTGTGTTTCAAAAATGAATGAATGAATGCATAATCTCTTGCAAAGCTCTAACTAATCAAATCAGTTTTCATGGCATGATGATAATTTTACACATTAACCAGGAAATTGTGGTTTAGTTTGGTTTCTTTAGAAGTTTATTATATGCAATTTAAATTGACAGGGAGGCATCTCAAAGAGGTATAATCATTTCTTCAGTTAAAAACCAGGTACTTTCCCTTTCAAAATATAGTTGTCAGTATCCCTTGTACAAAGAAACATGATCTCTTAAGCTCTTTTTGAGGAAGTCATATTTTAATATGTGTTCTCTGAAACCAACAGTGTTCTGTAGCCAATCAGCACCAACAAATTCTATGTGTATGACATTCCAAAACTTTGACAAGCTTCAGTTAAAAGGTACATATGTTTTTTTTCAGTTTGTACATAAAGTTCAAATAAAAAGATAGGTAGAAAATATGATGATGTTTAAAACCAGTAATCTGAGAAATCAGAGCTATTTCTAAAGAATTTTAGTAGATGTTTATTACAAGATGCTTCCCAGTTTCCTTTAAAAATAACTCCTGCTAATCAACCAACTTCAGCAAAATGCATGTCTGAGATAGAACACCAGAAGCAACATAAATCCCCTAAAAGAGCAATAAAATAGCTTTCCAAAGAAACCAAACCCAGATTCCATACCATAATTCAGGCAGCACGGCCCATCATAAACAAAAATTCATTATGCCTGCTGTGTGGAAAAATGTTAAGCAAGAAGAAATAAACAGAGAATGTTTTAACAAATCATATTAGCCAAATGAAAAAAAGAGAGAGAGAATAAAGCCACAGTTCTGAATGAGTCTGCCAATAAAGCTTAAAACTGAGCCAAATTTTGGAAGAAATCTAAACATAGCCAGACCAAGTCTGAGTCTTCCTGAGATATTATATTCTGGGTTTTATTTTCAACTATTTCCTTTAAGTTTAAAGGGAAAACTTGACCAGATTTGGAGATGTGATATTAAGTGCACACAGACTGTATCCAAAGCTAAATTGAGGATGCAATCGAGGTAAATTGAGAGACATGAAACAGAGCGTCATTCCCTCACACAATCCATAAAATACATCAGGGAAAAATGGAAATGTTTGTAGGGCTATTTAAAAAAATCTAGGAAGGGTCACTTAACACTCAGTTCTCCAGTAATGTAAGAACTCATGAGGAGATGCTGTATGCATAAGCATCTTCCTCAGCAATTGAACAGCATGTTGAATGATGGGCTGAGCTTGTAATGAAGCATCCTAGGCTATGGAGCTAGATAAGATCCATATACTTCTCTAGCTGGCAGAGCACAAACAATGATAACTAGCTGACAGTATGATGCCAAGGAAAACTGTAAATTCCTATCATGTCATGAAATATTTTATTTATAGAATAAAGCAATTCTTCATTCTTATCTACCTGGTACATTAGGCAGACACATTCTGATACACACACACACACACACACACATATATAAAATCAGAGGAAGGGAAATACCTAACAGAAGCAAGCAGAATTGACCTGCACCTGGGAACATTGTGGAACATTGTACAGTTAGGCACATATGTCTTTCTTATGGAATGTCCCAGATGTGCTCAGAGGCAACCATGAGTTTAGTTAATGAACCTTTCTGGGTTATCTTCCATGAGATCTTATAATGTAAAAAAATTATTTACTAATAGTGTTAAAAGAACTTGCAGTAAAATTTGACCAACCCAATAATCTAGGAACACAATGCATTCTAAGATTAAGAACTGCTCCTATAACATGGAGAGACCTGAACTACATGCAACCAGTGTGCCAACATTGACAATGTAAGGTATCACACTATATTCACTAGGAGTACATTTAGAAGATGCCAAATTGACTAAACATCTGATAATTAGAATTAACTACATAGTTGAATTATCATTGCCACCTTCTGGTGTGAGATTTTTGTTTTTATATCTTCTGAAAACTCTATGTGTGGATATATTTCTGAACTAAGAAACAATCATATTTTTTCCCATTTTTCATGTCAATAATTTAACTGATTTTAAGCAAGGAAAACGATGTCAGGGGAAATGAAATATATAAATCATATCTTGACCTACACTTTTGCCTTTTCACCTGGTAACCTAAGCTAGATCTCTCTTCATTTATTCCTTCTAACTATCAATTTTCTATCCCACATCTATTTTATCTAACTAACCATTTTTACCCAGTCTTCTCTTTGGAAGGTAAAAAAAGAGCCAGACAGTTGAACAGGTAGATAGGAAAAGAAGCTGTAAGGAAAAAAACTGAAGGAGAATCAAGGTACTTCTGATAATCACAGTGATTAAGCATTAGAATGATGCACATGTATCATTCATGTAAATAAAAAACTGTGTATCTATGCATCCAAAATGGCCTTAATTCTAAATTTAGGGGGGAAAATTGAGTTCAGTTTTAAAGAACATAAGTTAAGGGAAAAAAATCCCCAGGGCTTATTTTTAGTCAACGAATAGATTCATAGTTCTCTGCAATGACTTTTTCTTACAAAAACACTAAAAGTTGAAATATTTGAGATTCCCCTCCCTGATCTGTGGCTATCCACATGAGAGAGAAGAAACAATCTACAGGCAATAATCAAACAGCCAAAAATCAGTTAATCCACAAATATTGCAAGGCATGGTTTGAGGATGGTTTTTCAAGTAAATAAATACAGTCCTAAAGTTATTCTGAAACACAATATTTTAAAACTATTCAATTCACTCAAAATCATTAAAAATTAAGTTTATTGCCTGGTTGTTACCAAAAGTCTACTTTCTTACTTAAGATTTTCTTAAATCTTTTTTTTCCTGAAGAAGACATAAAAAAAAACCTCACAATTTGAAGCTAAAGCTAATATTTTCTTCTAGGTCTGGAAGTAAAAATTTCAGAAACAAATATGTAATTATGTATTTTCTTGATGTCTGTTATTTTGAATTATTTAAATGCTATCAGAATAAAAACTATATCTGTTTCAGGCTAATATCTACATAGATCTGTTTTAATAGACAAGCTTTCTTCTACGTGCTTGTTAACAAAAGCTTTCCTTATACTATACTCAAGGTTGACAGCTTCTAGTTAATTTACTGAAAATTGAATGTCTATATTCATATTATCAATGAATCATGTGTACTTCTGTAAGCACAAGAACAAACATTTTATAGTTTCATTGTACATAAATATAAAATATGTTTATGTATTTTGAATCACAATTAATTAATTTAGCCAAATGACATTAGAGATGAGATGTAAGTGAAGTTCTTCATGAGCATGAGAAAAAGGCTTGTCCTGGATTAATTTAATTCCTTAATGAAAAATTTAAAAGAAAAGAGTATCTCTTCTGGAAGAGGTTATTTTCCTATAATCTGTACTACGTTTTTAATTTCATGTGTACTATTTAAGAAAAGTATTTGAGTTTTTTGCTTGGTAATTCATATACAGGAATTTTTCATGTCATATGAAAGCAGATTAGTGAAATATTAATCATCACCCTGTATAAATATTTTATATAACATAAAAATATATACTAGCTACCTAGTCAGTTCGGAAAAATTGTATGATGTGTCCCAATAATTAAACCTGGGTTGTTTAAATTATCAAATGATTATCCAATTTTGAAACAACATTTTGCTTTAAACAGTAAAGTCATTGTGACATCCAATATTCACTAGCAATGCCAAAAAGCTCCTTGTATTTTACCTTTGGAGAATGTGCTTATAAGATGAAACAAGACATATTATCTGCATAATTTCCAGTAGAATTGTTAGTGCAGTAATTTTTTAATAATAAGGCTTATGTTGGTAAAATAAAATATATGTTAATGAAATCAGAAAATATAAATGAAAGAAATACTAAGTACCAAATTAATTTAGTTGTGAATACCTGGAGAAGTGGTTCTCAACCTCTGGGTCACAGCTCCTTTGGTGGTTGAATGACTCTTTTGCAGGGATTACCTGATTCCTAACAGTAGCAAATTTACAGCTATGAAGTAGCAACAAAAATAATTTAATGGTTGGGGGTCATCACCACATGAGGAGCTGTATGAAAGGTTGAGCCATTGGGAAGGTTGAGAACCCCTGCACTAGAGAATGTAGACACACTGCCCAGATGAGCCATCCTACAGGAGGCCCCTGTCAAAGCGACCAAGGTATTCGTGCACAGCCATAACTGTCTCATCTTCCTCTTTTCTCTTGCTCTGCCAATTTATATGTGAGATACATAGAACAGCGGATATGTAAATATATAAATATTTTTGTTTGATGATTTTTATTTGTCAAAGTACTACTAGAATACTTTGATGGACTTAGTAAACTTTAGAAGCTGTAAAGTGGAAGCTTCTTTATAAATAAGAAGGATTTGCATCATTTCTTTATATCTATATCTGTCGGTATACTATGCAAACATGCATATACATAGACATCCTTATGGCATATGTTACCAATTAAAAGTCATATAAACTTAAATCTAAATAAAGGCTTCAAAGCATGCCAGCATATGCAGAATTCTCATTGCCTGTAATTTAATTTTTTTAGCTTCTCAAAAATTTACAAGGCCAACAATTCTACCCTATTTTTTGTAAATTCATAGTTATAGAGGAAAAGATGTGAAAGTGAACTATCTGCAAGTTTTGACCAGGATGATCTAATTTAAAAACAATCAGTCTAATGATTAGTCTTTGAACTTAGTTATCATGCTTTGTATGGCCATTTATTTATAATCAATTTTATATATAATTAGTACAAAATTTTATTTCCACAATCTAGATTGTAAGAACACATCCATTTATAAATATGTACCAAGGAATTTAATAATAGAATACATTACAAAAAAAGGCACAAAGAGGGAAAAAAAGTATTTCAGAAGTTTGTAATTTAATGGAAGAGTCCCACTATTATAAGAAAAAGAGGCATCTCCTCTTGTCAAAATTAAAACTTCACATCAATCACTTCCAGCTGAGGCTGATTCTTGAGTCAAGGATCAAACAATTCTCCCCTCTCTTTTCTCCTTTATAATTCTGATACCAACTGTCCTTCCTATAAGACTATTTCTCAGTTGAGTTTAATAATTAATTGCAACAGTCATACAGAACTCACAGACCACACTCGTGATTAGGCACCTTATGAGGGAAGTTAACAGGTTACAGGCTAGGCTCAGAAATGCACAGGCTACACTTCTCCCAGTCAGAGCAGCTTCTTCTCAACGGTGCTAACAAGTACACCTCTCTCTTGCCCTTGGCCACTCACTCGCAGGAGTCCTTGGCCTCTGTGTTGGTCAGGTTACAGAGTGCTTTTAGTGCTGCCATAAATTTCCAGAGGGATGCCATCTGCCATAAGCTTCAGCCCAAAGGCACTCAAGTCTATGCTTATAGGAGTCAGAAAGACAGTTTCCTCAGTCAGTTATGTGCCTCAAGACTCAACGGTCCCTTGATTTTTAACCTGCTCCATCAGTATCCCAGAGCTCCTGATATTTTCAATCTTGCTGGTAGTGAAATTCTGCTTCTGCTGCTAAGATGGCTAATGTTATTCTCAGCAGCATGGCAAAATCAACCAACTCCATGTTAATGCTCCAAGTTTTTATAATCACAATTAGCTCTAGTAACAACTGAAGCATAACCTTCTATCAGTATTTTCTCCACCCTTCTTTTAGTCCAACCCCTCCGGAACATGTCATTTGGTGAGAATTGCAAAGGATAGGGCAAGAAGAGTCAAACCAAGGGTTCACTGACCTCCAGGAGATAAATTAAAAAGTTGCTACAAGAAATTAGACACTTTGTTTATTAAACAAAATACCAACACCCTCCATATCCTATATCTGGGTTTATACACTTCTGAAAGAAGGGTTCCCATCTTTATAAAACCCTTCCCCAAAGAGGGCTCTAGTCTTCCATCCACACCAAGTAACAGAGGCACCGTGGACATTTTTCAGGCACTCAGAATTACGTTCTTTTAGATGTTCTTTGCATTTTGGGAACAAAACTAAAAATCTTATGGGACAAATTCAGAGCTGCAGGCTGGATTTGGTAAGGAAATTCTTGCAGGATAGACCTTGACACCTTCAAAGAATAAGCAGGTGTATTGTGATGGAAGGAAAAACAATTTTTGGCAGAATTTCCTTACTTTTTTTTTCCCACTGATGCTGTTTTCAATTTTCTTAAAATTCATTCTTTTTGTGGGAAAGTTTTAAGATCATTTTATTGGGGGCTCATACATCACTTTTCACAATACATAGATACATATATTGTGCCAAGTACCTACACATGCCCGCTGCGGTCATCGTTCTCCAAATATCTGCTTTTCTACTCAGGCCCTGGATATCAGTTTCTCATCTTTCCCCCTTTTCCTTGCTCCCCAAATCCCCACCAACCCGCAATCCTTTATAAATTATTATTGTTTTGTCATGTCTTACACTGCCCAATGGCTCCCCTCGCCCACTCTTCCATTGTCTGTGTAGACAAGGTTATGTGTAGATCTTTGTACTTGGCTCCCTCTCTACCCCACCTTCCCGCCACCTATGTAGAAGCTCCACTCTTACTACTGGCCCTGGGGTTAATTTGTCCTGGGTTCTCCATATTTCCAGTTCCCATCTCTACCAGTGTACCTCCTCCCGCCCAGCTGGATTTGTAAGGTGGTCTTTGGACCAGGATAGCTGGGAGGGGGAAGCTTTCAGGGACTAGAGGAACTGCATTTTGACTGGCCTGTATCCTCTCAATGACTCCCCTGTAAGGGGGTGTCCAATTGTCCACAAGTTGACCCTGGGTCCCCACCCTGCTCTCCCCCTCATTCGTAGTGATGCGATTCTTGTTCTTTGATGCTTGTTATCTGCTCCCTTCAACCCCTCATGGGCTGCTTCCATGCGGGCTTTGCTGCTTCTGGGCGAGATGGCCACTTGTTCACCTTTAAGCCTTTAAGATCGTAGACACTTTATTGTTTGGTAGCTGGGCGCCATCAGATTCCTCCTCTTTGTCTGCCTCTGCTCCCTTTTGTCTTCAGTGATCATGTTGGAAAGGAAGGGGCATTCGTTTTTAAAAAGCCCTCATGATCATCCAATGTCATTTGCAGAAATCTATCAAGGTGACACCTTTGGAATTACAAAGAGCCATCATTCTAACCTGCTGAGGGACTCTCCGCCTTTCATTTCATTCACTCAGCAGATCCCTTAGGAAGTCAGTGTTGACCGGAGCCTATTTGTTGAAGGCACCTTACTCTGTAATACAAGGACAATTTGTCTGGAGGCATCACTTATCACAGACAGGTATTTTCACACAGTTGGGTTGTTATAAACCCATGCATGCATAAACTAAAATTAAAATAAATACTGTTAACAGTACTAACATTACTGAGACTGTTAACAAAGTAGTCTTTTTTTTAGCTACCCTTTAAACCACATTAGTGTTTTCACTTACTTAATCAATCAGGTCAGGCAGGAAGAAAAGAAGGGGAAAGCTTTACTGACATGACTAGGACAGAGAGAATAAAATCACATTTGTTTGTGTATGTAAAGAATTAGTGTATACATCACACAAGTACAGAGAGGAACTCAATTTATTAAATTGGGCTCTTGACCCTACAATGACTTTAAAATACAGAAAAGAAACTTCTGTTTAGCTTTGCCTAAGCAAAGAAATGTGCACAGAACAGTCAACTCTGATCAATTTATTAGCGTGAACAACCAAAGAGAGAAAGACATGGGATTTGTGGTGAGAAGCTTGAATACAGACAAAAAGGAAAGCAAGATTTGTCGATCTAGTTTGATTCGACAATGAAAGGAAGGAATTATGAAATGAAAGGAAGAAGGGAGAGGGGAGGGAGGAGTTCAGAAGGAAGGAAGAGAAGGAGGGAGGGAGATAAAACATGACTCAGGATCCCCTAGGAGAAAAAGGAACTACAGAAGGAGGAGGCAGCTGAAACATCTGTAAACACTGTTTGTGGGAGAGAGAGAAAGGGCAGGCAAGCGCAGGCCCACAGGCAACATGACTCATACACTCGCGTGCTTTCTTTGATTTTCTGCATCCAGGAAATTTTTCAGTTTGTATATGCATTTCTAATAAGTCTTTGGTGACACAAGATGGTATTTTAAGCATATATAATTCCTGTTGCATTGCCGAATATAAACTACACAAATACATCTTGGATAAAGATAACCAGACAGAGAACTTATTGAAAACATTTCAAGGAAGTGAGTTACTTTATCTTCAGTTCCTGTTCTCTGTTGGCTTATGATGATCAACACTGAAAGATAGCTATCATTTTTAGAAGTTACTAGATACTCTTTACCAAGGCTATCTCAGTGTCATTGAATCGATTCCTTATCACATGACTCCTATTTACTCCTCCAAGTTTCTGATCGGGTTGCCCTAAGTTAGAATCAACTCGATGGCAGTGAGGGTGGCTTCTGTACTCTAAAACATGAAACTTGTATTCATAAATGATTTTCCTTATTATTTGGGCATAAATATATATTTGGTTTAACAATCATTATAATTTAATTCTTGCCATCATTTTCAAGGATGGCTTTCTATGCTAGTATACTACATAATCAGTGGAAACATCAGGTCCTACATAATTTTTTTTCCAAAACAATTTTATCAAAAAAAAAAAAAACAATTGGACTGAGCCCCGGTGGCGTAAGTGGTTGAGTGCGGAACTGCAGCCCGCGGGCTTAGTGGTTCAAATCCAGCGGCGGCTGGGTAGCGCCCACAGCCACCAGAGGCAGTGATGCCCACAAAAAAATAAAAAAATATTTTAACAAGTGATTATCCAGACATCATGCCATTCCGTATGGTATGTTCAATCACACCCAGCAATATTGTACAAGTGCTACCACAATCATTTCCAGAGCATGTTCTTCCTTCTTTAACACCTTGATACTTTAACTCCTTTAAGTCTGCTTCCCAGCTCTCCCCCACTGTAGCCGACAGGAATTCTTATTCTAGTTGTTTCCTCAATTTCTCTAATTGTTTCCCACGTTCTTTAATCCTGGGTTTCATATACTGAAGTTCTACATCTTCTACATCTTCTGAAGAATTCTTCAATGGGCAATATTTCTTTCAATGGCATTCAAAGACATGTATAAGTACTAATAAGTACTACTTGAAAAGTACCCCTGTTTTCATCTTGTTTTAGAGCTGGTTGGATTAATACTGGTCTCCTAACAAACAATCAAGATATTAAGCTATAAAATATATTTAAGATATGCAAAGTTCGGGTTGAGCCCCGGTGGCATATTGGTTGTGCATGGGACTGCGGCCCACTAGGACGGAGGTTCAATTCCAGCAGTGGGGCTGGGCCGCCTACTCCCACCACTGGAGAGCAGTGATGCTCCCTCCCCCCAAAAAAAGATATGCAAAGTTCATTTTACTTAAAATATAGAAAAATAGTTATTTCAAATTATATGTGTATATATACATATATATGTATATAACTTTAGGTAACCACTTTTCTACCACTTACAAATTGCTATTACACTAGAAAACATACAACTGATATTTCAAATTGTAGCAAAATAGTGGACAGATTTCATCAAAGTTTCCAGACAAAGGCAGAGTAGAAAGTCGGGGTCCATTTCTGAATAATAGCACTGAAAATGGTATGAAGATCAAGGTAAATTCTCTGATATTGTGCCAAAAGATGAGGCCCTGGGGTTGAAAAACCTCAAATATGACTTCTCAGCATATAGAGAACCTTAATGACATGGCTAGATAAAGCTTGGGGGACTGATGATGTGGCACACCTAAATTTTAGAAGAAACGACTACAATGAAGAACATGTTAATATGACTACTACCAAAGTTTATGCACCAACCGCTAATGAGAAAGAAAGTAAAGACTTCACAATGTCTTTACAGTCTGAAAATGGTCAAGCATGCAGTCAAGATGCATTAATAAATACTGGTGGTTAGAATGTAAAAATAGTGGAAAAATAAGGCTCAGGAGGTGGAAGATCTGCATGGACACATGAAACTTACTGGTTGGACTACATGGGAACCAAATAGACTGTATCAGTGAAAAGAGATCATGGAGAAGCTCAGTATCACTCAGAATAAGGCCAAGGTCATCGAGACAAATACTGCAATACACAAAACCCTGCGACAGTAGTGATCCCTGGGTAGCTACTTGGAGAGACAGACTGAGCAGGTATGGGAGGGAAGGTGGAAATATATTCATAATTCAACAGAGGATATCAGTATATACATATTTCCCTTTGCTATAAATACATCCATGAATGTGGATTAGCACACAGAATTAACTTTTTTAAGGATCTGAGGGCAATTGTATAACAAACCAACAGTTGTTCATATGCAAATTCAAATAAAAGCTAAAGAAAATTAGCACAAGCCCTCAAGACTCCAAATATAACCTTGAATGTATCTTCCCTGAATTTAGAGATTGTTTCAAGGATACATTTAACTCATTGAACACTGATGATCAGCGAACAGATAAATTGTAGATTAAAATCATACCCAGCATACATGAAGAAAGCAAAAGGTCATTTACAGGAAAATAAAGACAAGAGATCCAGAAAAATATCTGACTTTTGCTCTTGAACACAGAGAAGTTTCAGGGCAGTACATCATTGTATGTGCTTTCAGCCACTGTCTCTATAATGACCACTCAATCCCTCCTAGGTCTATGTCAGAAAAGATACTCTGGGGCTCAGTTGTGAGTGCTTGCTGTGATCCCTGTTTTGCTGGTTATAGAGTGACTGATGTCAAAAGCAGGAGGTGTGGGAATCTCACTCTACCTAGAGCCTTCACTCCTCTCATACCACTCTACATTGAGGTTCCACCATTCCTTGAAATGGCCACATGGTACTCACGGACAATAGTCATGACTGAAGAGGCTCATGAGGAGCCTCAACCACTTACCTGGCAGTTTGTCCTACTGTGATTTGTGACTTGCTGTGATGTCAGGTTTTATGTCCCTGATATTTTCAAATGTCAGCTGAGTCACCCGAAATGAATTGGTTTCAGTGGAGCTTCCAGAATAAGAACAGAAGATGAAGAAGGGATCTGTTGCCACTTCAGATGAAGCTGTCTCTGAAAACCTAGCGCACAGATTCAAAATTTTGTCAAATATTGAAGGCCTACTGAGTAGAAGCAGTGCCTTGTCAGATTCAGTGCTAGAGAATGGTCCTTTCGGGTCAGAAGGCTCCAACGAGCCCATGAGCAGGAGCTGCTTTCTCAGCGTTAAGCTGACCTGAGTGGAGTAGAGCCTCTAGGAGTGGAGACTTCAGGGTCTTTGTTAGCTACTGAGGTACAGACTGATTCAAGAAAAGAGGAAGCAACAAATGTTGGAGGTAGTGTGGTGAGATAGGAACTCGTTCACTGCTGATGGTCCTGAAATACAGCCACTATGTAAAGGAATTTGGTGATACCTAAATTAGAAGGAAACCGAATTACTTTATGACCTAGCAATTCCACTACTTACCCAGAAAACATAAGGTACAGGCCATGGCCGGACATCTGAGCTGCAAAGTCCATCGCTACACAGTTCACAATTTCAAAGAATTAGAAAATGCTAAATTTCCATCAATAAATTAATGGATTTAAAAACTCTGGTATATATATATATATATGTATATATATACATATATATATACAGTGTAGTAATATGCATCCCTAAGACACAGTGAAGAAATGGTAAGGCACCTCATTTCATAGAAGTTGAAGGATATTATGTTGAGCGAAGTCAGCCAAGCACAAAAGAACAAGTACAACCTGAGTCCACTGAGGTAAGTTCAAGCAATAGAATGGGCATAGGGGGAAATGTACGTATTCCAAAGTTCCTGGGTAGAGTATCAGATACTCTTGCAAGAACCAGACTATCTGACATCAAAAAAGAAATGAAATTAAAAGATGCATACAGCAAAATGCAGACAGACATCTTCCCCACCCCCTTATGTAGAGGGATGGGGGAAGAAAAAAGATGGGAATGGGGAAAAAGGACAGGGTACTGTGTATGTCTCCACAGGAAAGAGAAAGGGAGAGAAACCTCATTCTAGTGTGGCAAATCTTGAAGGCAACATCCATGCTTAGAGCAGCTCACCCACAAAAAAGACTGCAGAGCCGGCCCAGCTCGAGACATACCATCCCCTTCCTATCCTTGAGACTTTTGCAGTATTCAGGTAGAATATACTCTATGTTGTATTTTGGTTATTGTGACTTACTTTAATTTTTTTCATCTGCAACCTGAACTTACAGATGCACAATTGATTGTCTGTTCCACAGTTGTGTCCCCACCAAATTTTAGCTGCTAATATTCATCTTTTCTCACTTGTGTAGTCAATTTGAATTCTGTGCATTTCATCTACAGAAGTCCACAGATACAGTCACTTTATGTTGCTATAAAATGATATCTGAAAAGAAGTCATGGTTCTTACAAAATTCTGACAAATATTCCCCAGGTTAATTTCAATCACTAAGACCATATTTTCCAAGTACTATTCCTTCCTCTTTGTTTTCAACTTTTCCATTTCAATTGTCAATAATTAGCAATGCATCTTGATTGCATGTTTGATCAATTTCAAAGAAGAATTGATGTGTTTGAATATGATTTTGGTGAAGGATATTGAGCATGTCATGGATGACCAGAAGAACAAAGAATTATGTCTTCTAGTAAGTACAGCCGGAATGCTCTTTAGAAGTTAGGATGTTACGAGATCATCTTACGTATTTGAACCTGTTTTCCAAAAAGACCAGTTCCTGTAGAAGGGCATCAAACAGAGGGCCAGTGAAAAAGAGAAAGAACTTTAATGAGCTGGATTGACACAGCGCTTGGCTCAAATCCAGCAATGATCACAAGGACGGTGCGGAAATGGGTAAAGCTTCATTCTGTAGTACATAGGGTCTCTATGAGTTGCAAGCAACTCAACAGCAACGAATGATAACCAACAATGGTTATGCAGTATTACAGAATCCTGAATATAGGAAAATACTGTCACTCTCTAGACTACTTGCATTCTTTTCTTACTGATCGTCTATCAACCTTTATTTATTTCAAAATTAACTTTTAAATCATAAATCTCTTACATTAGCCCAAAAGTGCTAGAGTAACCCAGTTCTTCTGCCTGTCCCATCATTTGCTTTATCATTCTCCCCTCAGAACGAAGACCATTGTAACTCAAGATTACACCATGATTATTTCCTGATCTCCAGTGCCCTTTATTCTTATACATCTATTTTGCTCTTACCTGAAGCTCCTTCAAGTCTCCTCTTTAATGAAAACAGATTACATGGCCATCATTGAACAGTTTTTATCTCCCTTTTCTGCTTTTAAAAAAGCAGTTATTGTCACCTAACAGGTTTTCACTTGTATATTTAGAATTTAATACTTAAGGTGACATGGATTTTATTTGTTAAAAGAATGAGTAATTGAATTTGATATGTGCTTAGTTTCCACCTCAGTTCATGATACTGTGACCAAAATAGACATTATTCCTATGTTTGTGTGAGTTTGTGTTTTACTCTTACAAGAGTAAAAAACTTATGAAAATAAATTTTTAACATTTTTAACACTTAAATTATTTGTGACATACTGTTCTTTTCACTATAATAGTCATGTGAAATAATTAAGTGTTGGTAATCTTTTATTATATATATGAATTCTTATAAATATGTTGCATATTTATAAGTGGACACAGGGAAGATATGATAAGAGGAATATACTGAGGAAAATTCTTCTTTTAATTGAGTTAAACATGAAAACTTGAAGTAACATAAGTGCATCCTGTTTTGAGTGAACAAATTCTTCAGCAACCTAAGTAAATAAAAATCAAATACTTTCCCACTCTTATTTAATATTGTACTGAAAGCTTTAGAGTGATTAGACACAACAACCAAAAAAAAGATGCAGTTATCCAAATTGACAAAAAAGAGTGAAATTCTCTATTTTCAATAATATGATTGATTCTGTTGGTGATGGTAGTGGTGGTGTTAGGTATCATCAAGCTGGCTACCACCCATAACAGTCCTTTGCAAAACAAAACAAAACACTGCACAGTCCTCCACCACACAGTCCTCCCAATTGTTCCTATGCCTAAGCCCATTGATGTAGTCACTGTATGAATCCATCAAAGACCTTACTTCTTTTCCCTGGCCCTGGACTTTACCAAACATGATGTCCTGTTCCAGGGATTGGACTCTCTTGACAATATGTCCAAAATCTGTAAGATGGAGTCTTGCCCCCCTTGTTTCTAAGGAGAATTCTGGCCTTACTCCTTCCAACAGAAATTAGTTTTGCCCTTTTAGTAGTCCATGATACTCTCAATATTCTTCACCAGCACTGATTCTTCTATGGTCTTCCTTATTAAATGTCCAACTTCTGTGCACATTGTTAGAGCTTGGAGTTGAGGTCACTGGCTGGCCAATGACCTCTCAAGTGTAGGTAGTGTGCTACATGATGGGCAAGGTTTTCGCTAACACCAATGAGTGGAGTTTCATAGTAATCCTCATTACAAAGAAAAAAAGAAAAAAAAGTCCAACTTTCACATGTATATGATAAACTGTAGAATACCAGAGTTTACATCAGAGGAACCTCAGTCCTCAAAATAACATCCTTGCTTTTCAATAGTCTCAAGAAGCCTTTTGCAGCAGATTTACCTAATGCACTATGTCTATTGATCTCTTGACAGCTGCTTCCATGAGCATTTGATTGGAGATCCAAGTAAACAAAATCCTTGAAAACTTCTACCTTTTCTCCATTTATCACGATGCCACCTATTGGTCTAGTTGTGAAGAGTTTCATCTTCCTTACATTGAGTTGCAATCAATCGAAGTCTACAATCCTTGATCTTCTCAAGCAAGATGAAGCTTTTGTCTGTCAGTTTGTCATACTGTGGTGACTTGTAAGTTACTTTGATACTCAAAGCTAAGCCATTGGTATTTTGCATGCCAGCAGAGTTCAGTAAACTCTGTGAACAGGGGTCAACAAAGCTTCCAAACTAAGAACAAACAATGAAGAACTCAACTCTCTCCTTCAGAGGAAGAAAACCTTTGAAGTATTGTCAAATGTGATTCTAAAATTAGAAAACCTCAAATCCTCAATAAGCAAACTGTTAAAACTAATTGAAATATTAAGCAACATGAAGCAATAGATGATTAACATACAAAAATTAATCAGATTCCTGTATACTAAAAAAGAGAATTCTGAAGAGGAAATAATAAAAATAGTATCATTTATAATAGTCATACAAAGGTTAAATACTTAAGAATTAATCAACCAGTTAAACCATATGTTTACAAAAAAACTCTAAAAACCATTACTATAAAAAACAGAAGAAAACTATATAAATACAAGAAGGTATCAGGTACCATATTACATGGATAGGAAGACTTACAATTGCAAAAATATCTATGCTACATAGCATGATTTATAGATAATGCAGATTGTTGTAACATGCTTTAAAGAGATAGAAAAACTTATCACTAACTTTATATGGCAAGGAAAGAGAATAGTGTAGGAAGCCTCTTACTTCAGAACCAACAGCTTGGACCTGATACAATAAGAGATGCATAGGCCAATGAAATGGAATAGATAACATAGCAAGAAATCCATTCACCTACATACAAACAATTTGTGACCAAGGACTGAAAAATATTCATTGAGAGAGATAGTCTCTTTAACAAATAGTGCTAGAAAAATTCCATTTCCATTTGCAGACGAGTAAGCCAAGACCCACATTTTCTACCATATGCATGTGTAAGCTTAAATATAAATATAAACCTAAGACCCATATGAACCATATGAAAAATAGAGCAAACTTAGCATCTCTAAAACACAGCATAAATACATTATGAAACAGAATGGAAAATACACAACAGAAAGTAAAATAGATGACTTGGAAATTTAAAAATAAGACATCTTTGTATCTGAAAGATTTCACCAAAATAGTAAAAGCAAAACTCACAGACTGGGGAAAAATATTTTTGGTAGTGATATATCACATACAGGACTGATCTTGAAAAGCAGTAGGAAATCTATGGGAAACTTTAACAGTTCAGCAAGAAAAAGGTAGATAACCCAACTTAAAAATGGGCACAGGTCATGATTAGACAGTTGGCTAACCAACATAAGAAGAAATGCTCACTATCACTAACTCTCTGAGAAGCAAGATAAAAGAAAAATGAGATAGAACTTTACTCCAGAATTGATAGGAAAGTCCAGTAAAGCGGAAAACAACTAATACTGAATGGGACATGGAGAGATTGAAATGTTCATTCGCTGCTGGTGATACTGCAAAATAGTGGAACCATTGTGGAAAATAGGAGTGCATGTCCTTAAATAATGGGGAAGAGAAATATCATATGAAGTGTAATCATTCTGCTTGGTATATTTCCTACAGAATAAGGTACACAGCATGGACTAATAAATGCACACCCACAGCTTTAGCAGTATTATTTACGTTATCATTTTTAAAAGATATAATTGTCCATTTGTGGAGAAGAGATAAACTGTGACACATACACAAAATAGTATACCACTCATCTCTGAAAAATAATTATGAAAACTAGGTAACACCTTATGCATACATGGATTTGGAGGACATTATGCTGAGTGAAGTCAGTTGGTCACATGAGGGCACATATTGTATGAGACCACTACTGAGAAAAAAAAAAATATATATATATATATATATTGTCAATATCATAAGAAAAGGTTTTGGTGGTGACTATGAGTAAGCTAGAAGCAGAAATAACAGCTTAGACCAGCAGTTTTCAACCTGTGGATCCTGACCCCTTTAACTCTTTCACAGAGATCACCTGATTCATAACAGTAGCAAAATTACAGTTATGAAGTAGCAATGAAAAAAAGGGTTGTTATATTAGGAAGGTTGAGAATCACTGGCCTAGAAGGTAGGGGTAAAGGAAAAGACAATGTCCT
This sequence comes from Nesogale talazaci, assembly GCA_004026705.1. Lineage (NCBI taxonomy): Eukaryota > Metazoa > Chordata > Mammalia > Afrosoricida > Tenrecidae > Nesogale > Nesogale talazaci. The sequence continues at coordinate 23,747 of PVJH01024588.1, forward strand.
ATAAGAGGGATATAGGCACGATTGTTGGTGAAATGTAGCACGCCATGAGGAAGGATGAAGTTGTTTAAGTTGTTGAATACAAAAGTTATTATCTAAGATATAAATCTCCACCTAATTAATAATAAAATAAATATATATGAATTATACAGTAATTAATGTAGACACGGTGATTAAAATTTTACCTCCAATTCTGGTAAATTTTTCTCTATGAATTAGCATCCATGAAATATTTGGTTTTGTTTTAAGTTGCCAAAGGTCGATTCTGATGCATGGCAAACCCATGTGTTATAGACTAGCCCTGTTCCATAGAGTCATCTTGGCATGCTAGGCCGGGTAGAGTAGAAAAATCCAAAGACATCCATATAAGTGTAAGAAAAAACTTTTTATCAAGGAGCAATTGTATATCAGAAAGACATCCCAGCCCAGTCCAACTCAAGTCTATAAGTCTGATGTTAGTCCATAAATCCCTCTTCAGACTCATGCAGCCAATCCCACTGTTGGAAAACGCAGAAAGAACACAGGCCCATGGGTGCAAAGTGTTGTGGATCCAATGGGGGAGAAGCATCACAGGTCCCAGAATGGATAGGTCAGGGAGTGCAGAGCAATGCATGGCTCATGATAGCATAGCACATGTGATGAGGGAGGACAGCTACATCAGGCAGTCTGCTGGTCTGACTACCAGGGCAAAAGAAAGTTGGGAGGGCCTCCAGAGAGCCATATATCTGGGTTGCACGCCAAAGGAGGTCATCAAGCTGAGACCTGTTTGGCTGATTACTCTCCACCCTTATCTTCTGACAGGTGCAGAAAACCTAACTCACATTAGCAAATTCTTTGTGAAATCAGATTTCCAGTGCTTTGCACTACCCCTCTAGATTAGTAGCTAGGGATCAAACTCCTTGTGCCACACAGGGACTTTAGATATCTTCATGTATTTAATTTATATTAATTCAATAAATATGTATAGAGTACTTCCTATATGACATTCATTTTATGATAGACAGCTATTATTAAAAACTCACAGGAAAACAAAGAAATAAATGGTGTTGTTTTTTTATAGCGCTGAACTTGCAAAATTTATTGCCATAAATGATTGACAACATTTTGTACATTGTTTCATTAGAAATTCACTAATCTTTGGCAAGGTTGCCATTTCTCATTATTGGAATACCTTTCCCCCTAAGATCACAAATGGAAGCTCTTTCTTTCAATTTTCCTCTTTCTACATACTTATTCCATGAAGTTCATGATCAGAATGCTTTCCAGAACTCCATAATGAGGTGGCTAAATCCATCCTAATCCTCAGGGGTTCTCTGTGTTCTGACGCCATTCTCTTCCCATCCCCCCTCCCCCCACCTCATGGCAATAAAAAAGAGAGCAGCATTTTGGAAAATCATTTTTGGAACACTGCCAACTACTGTCCTGCATATTAGTAAGACTTCAGTTTCCATTCAGTGTAAACTTACATTTCTTTCTTTCTCTCTTTTTCTTTCTATCTTTCTTTCTGAGTTAATTTTTTTGAGGCAAGAGCTTGAAACATTAATAGCAAATACAGTAGAAGATAAAATTAAAGTTATTCTAAGAAGCATTAAATGACAAAATGATATTTCAGGGTGTTGAAGACTTACTGTTCTATTAAAAGCTAGCTTATAGATGAACCAGTCAGGGTGCATTATAGCACTGATGAAACACACAATTTTCCTCTAGTTCTTAGGTGTTTCCTTCCCCCCACTATCATGAACTCAATTCTATCTCACATGCTCACTGCTACAGATAAGAGCTGGCAACACAGGGAATCCAGGATAGATAAACCTCTCAAGGCCAACAATGAGAGTAGAGATACCAGGAGGATTAGGGGAGGGTTGGGGAGAGAAAGGGAAACGATCACAAGGATCCACTATAATCTCCTCCCCGGGGGATGAATAATGGAAAAGTGGATGAGGGGAAATGGAGGATGATGTAAGATAAGAAAATAATAATCTATAACTTATTAAGGGTTTGTAAAGGAAGGCAGGTGGAGGAGGGAAGGGGAAGAAATGAGGAGCTCATATCAGGGGCTTAAGTGGGAAGAGAATGCTTTGAAACTGAGGATGGTGGCACATGTGCAAATATGCTTGACACACTGGATGAATTTATGGATTGTGGTAAGATTTGTAAAAGCCCCCAATAAAAGTACCAGGGAAAAAGCTAGTTTATGATGAATTGCACTTTTATTCTTTGAGATGTATTCATAGTGAAAGAAGTGTTTGCAAAAACAACAAATCTCCAATAATTGGTTTCCTTTTTGTGTTACATAGATTTCCTACCAAATTAACCATATTTTTTATCACTCATTTCTCCTTACATTGAGAGGCAGGAATAACAGAATACAAATGACCGATTCTCATTAAAACAATCGAAATAGTCCTCAAACCCGATACTCCTTCCTGCTGCCTGTGAAACAAGAGAGAACTCAGTCTATATAGGAAAGTCCAGGACAGAGTGCCCACTTCACCGTGTGTGCATCATCTCACACACACACACACACACACACACACACACGCACACGAGGAATTTTTCCTGCTCATTTTGAGACTTTAATATTAATACCTTCTGCTAAGGAGGCCAAATTCTTTCAAGGCAAGGCTTTGAACCTGATCATTCCATTTTGACTCCCTGGTGAGAACTTGCATTTTGACACCAGCATACTGAATAAAAATCTAGTTTAACAAGATGTTGAGGAAGTTATTCTTACAGATTCTCAAATAAACCTATGTATCTAAAATTTTGCTAAACTATACCGTTAGCTTTCTTGGGTGGGAAATACCTCGGTCCTTGGCTTCGCAAGAGAAAAAATTCATGCCAAAGTTGGGTTTGCGATCCAAGTGGGTTTTTTAAAGGACAGGAAAAGTTTCCGGTTCTACAGTCCCTGAACACAGGAGACTTACAGGACTGCACACCCACACGCGGCGGCCTGAGGTCAGACAGAGAGACCCCAACATGGTCGAGCAGAAGGATGAGGGGTCGCTGGAAAGAGAGGTGGTCTCCAGGTTCCAGCCTTTAGGGCTTTCGAAGGCGTGGTCGACGGTCTTGGTTGACCCCATTGGCTGAATTAAGCCCACCTGGCCTACTTTGGGCCCACCCAGGTGTACCACCTCCCCCTGCTCACCGCCCGGCTCAGGGCCTGGATTGGTACATGCCCCTTAGCCTTCCAAAGTCCTTTAAGGGGCTGGGGAGTGGGGGATAAAGGGGAATGACCCGCAGTTCCTGTCTCTAGCTAGCTAGCAATGCTGATTTAATATTTATAATGGAAATGCAAATTCATATCAGTGAACCGAGTCCAAATGAACCAATTTGAAGTCCTGATCACAAGTGTATTCAAACCTCTCACTACCATACAGTCCATTCCTACCCACGTCAACCCGTACCAGGACAGCCTGGAACTACCCCTGCGGGAAGTTCCGAGACTGCATTTCTTTTTTTAAAAATCATTTTTATTGGGGTTTCCTACAACTCATCACAATCCTTCCATCCATTGTGTGTCAAGCACATCTGTATGTTTGTTGCCCTCATCATTCTCAAAACATTTGCTTTCTAGTCTTCAGCTCCTCCCGACTGTAAGAGGAGAGGAGACGAAAGCCTCCCCGGCATGGCCGGGGATGTCAAACTGCAGCTTGGGCAGATCCCAGCTCGCCAGCATAGCGACTATGTCATAAGGGTTCCTGAATAGGAGCTTAGCGTAACTAATGGACCGCTGGTGGTATCGCACTTGGCTGTAAACTAAATGTCCCTGGTTCAAACCCACCAGGAATGATACTGGAGAAATCTGAGGCAGTCTGCTTCAGTAAATATCACATGCTAGGCTTAGCAATTCTCCTCTGTCCTGTAAGATCGCTTTGAGTTGGAACTGACTTGATGGCATAAGATAGACGGTTTAATGCACCTTTAGCCCAAAAGGTAAGCTCAGTGTTAGTCAGCCTATCTTCTGTGAGCCATAAAGCCACTTCGGATGCTTATTTTCAATGTTCAAACAATTTTTATAGTCTTGGAGGGCAGCAGATTTCTCTGCTACTTGTACCCAAACAGCCATGGAAATCTACATGACCAGCACTTCAAAACATATGTTAAAAGTGAGAGGTTAGTTAACGGTCAAGGGGTGGGGGGATGACAATTTACCTCATGTCCTCTTGAAATGGTTCACCTTGTTTTCAAGGTTACCTAATTTTCTCTCTCTATCAATGGAATCAAAAGTAATAATCCTGAGGAGATCTATTCCTTCTTGAGGCAGGAAGCCTTCATACCATGCCACTCATGTATCCCTTGCAATTGATTAACATCCCTTTAGATGTGGGGAAGCTGTTTCTGATCCCCTTATCACAGTGTAAAGTAAAACATGCTTGACTGCTTAATAAAAATGGAAGTTGGAGTTAACAAAGAGGAAAAGTTCACTTCAAAATCCAAAGACCCTTTGGTCACACCCAAGGAAAGCACACAAGCATGTCTCAGAAATAGGTAGTTGCGGGCTCCTAAGAAGTATTTTTTCTAACTTATTATTAGCCCTTAATATAAAAATGGCCCTCCATATTGAGATGCTTGAGTTCAGATATAAGAAACAAAAAAATGAATGTTTTCCAGGTTTAAATACTACAGTCTACATATGCAATTGCCAAAGGCATCTGTAAAAGCAATTTTTTCATATGTACAGGGAACACTAAATGAATTCACTATACTTCCTAAGTGATTAATATGTATGATTTTTAACTTTCTCTTTCATAAATCACTATTCATTCTCTCAAGTTTTTCCATTTGTAATAAAATCTATTTCAGACACTGCACAAGTCACTGTTTCTCTAAGGATTTTCTATAACAACAACAAAAAAAACCCCAGAGAACACTAGCCCTTCAGTGACTCTTAGGAATCAGTCATATGGGTTCTTAATTTTACAGATGAGGAACCCATGACAGTGAGAAATGAAGGTTATGGTAATTCAGAAATGTGCCCCAATAATATTTTTCCCATAGACACCATTTGGATTGCTGGAGTGTGAATGCTGGCTCCCCTTTAACTAGTTGTATAACTTTGAATGTATTATTTAATCGCTCCAAGCCTCAGGTTAGTAATAGTAGCTACCTCAAAGAGTGATTTTGAATAAGCAATGTTCATGAAGTACTTAGCAGAATAGAAACATTCTATATCAACACATTAACTTTATTTATATGTGAACCATTATGAATTATCCACTTAGGCCAACCAACATTTTTTTTAGGCATCACTGCCCTCAGGTGGTGAGAGTAGGAGGCCCAGCCTTTGCTCCTGGGAGCCGGAATTGAACCTCCATGCCAGTGGGCTGCAGTCCCGCGCACAACCACTACGCTACCGGGGCTCAGCCCGCCAACCAACATTTTCATAGGGGTTGAATCAACACATTCTCCTGGAAAACTTGTTTGAAAAGAATCAAGCATCAAAGACCTAAAAAATATATCATTATAAGTGAGAGGGAGTTCAGATTGGGGACCCAAAGCCCATCAATAAGTGAAGAGACATCCTTCACTTGTAGTGAGGGGTTGTAACGAGGAGGTGAGCCAGTCTAGGTGCAGTGTAGTAGCAATGAAATGTTCTCAAATGCTCCCTCCCACCGACTATCATTATCCCAATTCTGCCAGACAGATTTAGCTAGACCAGGACATGCACATTGGAGTTGAAGACGTGGATTTTAGGATAGATAATCCCTTGAGACTAGTAGGGAGTGGTGACACTGGGAGGGTGGAGGGATGGTGGAGTAGAAAGGGGGAACAAATTTCTCAGATGTACATGTGCCCTCCTCTCTGGGGTGTGGACAATAGGCATGGGAGAGTGAGTGAAGTGACACATTAAACAGTGTAAGATATGAAGAGGTAATAAAAAATTGTAAGTTATTAGAAGTTCATGGGGGAGGTGAAGGGGAAAGGGAGAATATGGGGAGTTGGAATTAAAAAAATAAAGAACTAGAGGAAAGAAGGGAAGAAGAGCTTATGCTGGAGGAGTTCAAGTGGATAATGTAGATGAATGTGGCAACATGTGAACAAATATGCTTAATACGAATGATTTATTAAATGTTGTAAGAGCCCCCAATAAAATCTATATTAAAAAAAAAAGAATCGAACAACAACAATGGCAAATTCTAATTTACTATATTGAAAAACCCAGTACCAAAGTAACTGATAGCAATAAATCACTGTTGTTATTGATATCAGTATGCATTAGTCATTCATAAGGCATTACATAAAGAATATTCAGATTTTTGTTTTGGTTTGGTTTTTTGGGTTTTTTTTGTTTTTTGTTTTTGGGCATCACTGCTCTCCGGTGGTGGGAGTAGGAAAGCCCAGCCCCACTGCTGTAATTGAACCTCCGTCCCAGTGGGCCGCAGTCCCGCGCACAACCACTACGCCACCGGGGCTCAGTCCGAATATTCAGATTTTTAAAGAGACAGAGGTTGTATGAAAAATCTATAGCAGAAATTAAATTCCAATTAAAGAACACAAAATACACAATATTCAATATAGCTTTCAGAGTTAATTTCTAAAAGTTGAACTATATTACTGGCAATTTTCAGCAGGAAGAATAACTTTTGTTGACACTTTTTTTCTTAACTAAGGAAGCTGGAGAGTCACCAACTTCTATCTAGCACTTGCTCTGTCACTGAATCTATTTTCTTAAAGCACACTCTTTTCTGTGGTTGAGAAGTTCACAGGAGGCCCCTTTCCTTTCTCAAGCTTCACATAAATGGATCCGTTTCAGAATGTTGCTAAGCACTTAGGAAGAGTTTGCAATGTGGTTCGTTTTAAGGCCAGGAAATTCTTGTTGGTGTTACCCTGACCTCAAGTGGTCTATTTCCTAATGTTTTTAGCAGTGAAAAGCATCACATTTTATTTGAATCTATTTTATTATTATATAGTTTACAAATTACATAGAAAAATATAGCTCAGATTAAACGGCCAGAGCATTTCGTCAAAGTCTAAAACGGAAATGTTTTTGAAGACTTGTATGCGCTTCTTACTTACTCTTACTCAATGTTTCGGTCTTCCTCACCTTTCCTCCCCATGACAGCAAAAAATATTACGTTCTTATTGTCCTGGACTCATGTTTGGCGTTCATGCTTACTTTGATAATTTCACGTAGTGGATACTTTTATTTTCCCATGATATATCTTTGTTTGTTCTTGAGAATTCTGGGCATAATAAAGTAATTTACTTATACTAAATTTCTTCAACAAAACCAAGATGCTAAACTTCTCTCTTAAAGTCTTATGTCAACATCCTTCCAAACTGGGGTATTATAATAGCAGGGTACTTAAGGATATAGGGTCACAGATCACAGAGAAGGACATTCAAAACCTATTTTGGCTGCTACCTCTCATAACATTTGGTTAAGTCACTTAAGTTCTGTCATACATAAAATGCATATAAGAGTAATATCAAGTTCAAAGAGTTAGTGAAAGAAAGAATGAAATCAAACAGGTAAATAACTACTATGAAGCACAATACATACTAAAAGTGTTTGTTTTCTATACTATCACTTTATAAAATAACCAACAGTGTACTTGGTAAATATGTTTGAATAAAAAGTAACTCTGCAGATGGCATCTTTGTTTGCTGGAAGCAATGACTGGTGAGAAGCTAAGCTACAACCTTCAAAATACATTACACTTCACCATTAAGAAAAAAATTCCTCACAAGTGGACTAATCACCTGCATCACCAAAAAGAGCGGGGGTAGGGGGGTTATTTAGGTTGTCAATAATTTTTTTTTTGATTTTCAGTCAATATTCGGAGAAGCAAGAGTCAGGAAATCAAATAACCTGCTGCATTTCCTGGGAAAATTTGGGTAAAGGTATCTTTAAAGTATTAAAAATAAAAAATATCACTATCAATAACCTCATAGGTGCACGAGAGCTTGACAATGAAAAAGGAAGATTGGGGAAGAAGCAATGCATTTAAGTTAAGGCATTATCAAAGAATATTGAAATTGCCATGGACAACTGGAAAGACAAAGCTGTCTTGAAAAAAGTGCGATAGTGCTCCTTTGAAACAATGATGACTAAACTTTGTCTCAAGAACTTTGGACAGGGTTGAACCCTGGTGGCATAAGTGGTTGAGTGCGGGACTGTGGCACATGGCCTTAGTGGTTCAAATCCAGCAGCTGCTCTCCAGGAGCAAGGCTGGGGAGTTCCCACAACCACCAGAGGGCAGTGATGCCCCCCCACAAAAAAAGAACTTTGGAAATATTTTCAGAAGATATGACCCTAGAACAAGGCTTCATGTTTGGCAACTTTGGGTTTGGTGAAACAGGAAAACACCCTCAACAAGATAGATGGACACAGTGACAACAACACTGTGCTCAAATATATAAATGATTGTGTGGATAGTGCACGATCAGGCAGTATTTCATCCTATAATACAAAGGATCATTATGTTTTGGAACCTACTCTATTGTACTACCACCAATGACAATTATTACTATTTCTTTTTTTTTAATTAAATTTTATTGGGGGCTCTTACAGCTACTACAACATTCAGTACATCATTTGTATCAAGCACATTTGCACACATATTTCCACATACATTTCCCAATATTTTCCACCTGAGCCCTTGATACAAACCCCTTTAAAAAAAACCCTCCCCGTTCCCTCCCCCCCTTTTTTAAAAAAATTAATCATTTTATTTGGGGGCCCCTACAACTCCCATCACAATCCCCAACAACATCAGTTGTATTCAGGCCACTTTTACACACCCATTGCCATCATCACTTTCAAAACATTCTCCCTCCCTCCAGGCCTCCATTATCTGCCCCCTATATTACCCTTCCTCCCCCCCTTCCCCTTGAACCCTTAGTAATTTACAAATTATTTTTTCATCCTGTACACTGTACAATGTGTCCCAACACTCACTTACCTGTTGTCCATGCCCCAGAGAGGAGGCTACGTGTAGATCCCTGAAGTTGGCTCTCCCTCTCCACTCCTCCATCCCTCCACCCTCCTGGTATTACCACTCCCATCACTAGTCTTGATGGATCATCTATCCTAAGTTTCCTATGTTTCCAACTTCACTGTACATCTCCTGGTCTAGCTGGATTTATGTGGTAGAATTGGGGTCATGATAGTGGGTGGGAGGCAGCATGGGAACTAGAGGAAGGTTGCATATTTCATAGCTCCTAC
>PVJH01024589.1:0-32851 GCA_004026705.1 Nesogale talazaci
GGCTTGGTGGGCCAGGCTGTGCTCCACTCTCCATTTGCTCCTGGGTGCTTTGATCAGTCACGTCCCTCTCCGTGAGTTGGAGCTTCAGTGCTGTCCTCTGAAGTAAATTCTTCTGTGGGGAAGGGAGGACTGTCCACATAGTTGGGATTGTGCCCACCCCTCAGTTGGACCCTGTTTTTTCTTTAAAAAAAAAAAAAAAGCCAACCTGTTTTGTCACATAGGCAGCTGGCATACCTGGAGTTACATATGCCTGAGGAAACTTCTCAGCCAGCGGTTTGGTTCAAGGTCTCAATACCTTGAAGACTCCATACCAGATAAAGGTATAGCATGTTATAGATAAACACCCTCAATTGATTTGCTTCAAGGCTAATTATAAGTCATTTAGGTCTAAGCAAACCAAAATTTCACTGCAATCAAGTTAATTCTGACTGACAGTGACCATAAAAGAGAGAAGAGGGTGTAACTGCCCCATGGGTTTCTGAGATACTTAAAACCAAACCAGTTACTTTATGAGTACACAATTCAGATCAAACAATTCTGTAGTTATGTCATACACGAGCTACCATAATCAGTTTTAGAACGTTTTCTTCCTCCTCGTACTGCTTGTTATTAACTCTTCACTTCCTCCTACCCTCCCCAGCTGTTAAGAAATTTAATCCCAGTTATTGTCTATAGATTCACCTATTTTGGGTTTCATATACCTTAAAAGTTATATAACAAGAGCCAAGAAGGCTATCAATAAGTTCCAGTTTGAAAGAAAACAAAATATTAAAAACTAGAGCAAACTCAAAATGTGCCAAGGAAGATCAAATGATCCAGTACTGGAATATAATGTCAGAGACCTGCTAGTGTAGTGGATACCAGTGGTTCTCAGTCTGGGTTGTGACTCCTTTGGGGGTTGAACGACCCTTTCACAGGAGTTGCCTAAGGCTATTAGAAAGATATTTCATAAACATATTTTGTGATCAATGTGTAACAATGAAAATACATCCTGTGTATCATATTTATGATTTATAGCAATGAAAACAATGTTATGGTTGGGGGCCCCACAGCATGAGCAACTGTGTAGTACAGTGTCATGGCACTGGGAACCACTGACACGGTGTGAAAGGACCTGCTCCTCGGATCATTCTACTCCCGTGTAGTTGGTCGTGGAAACCCTTAGGGGTTCGCTGTGCGTTGCAATGGACTGACTGTGAGTTTGGTTTGAGCATTCACATCCAAGGCCTATTTTGAGAGGGAATCTGCCTGAGGTTTTATGCTCATGAGGGGGTACCTCCCAAAGACCAATCAACTTCCCTGGGCGGAGTCTTTGTAGTACACATTTTCTCCACCAGACAAGCATCGAGCAACTAGCTTAGTGTCACCCAGTGGCACCTGGGAAGGTTCTCTTTGGACACACTGAATTTTTTTTTATAAAAGTTTCTCTTGAACCTCGTGTTTTTTGTAATGACTGAATTAAGAGAACAACATATGGCTATAAAATTTTGTTTCCAGCGTAGGGGAAAAGTGCTGCAGACACTTTATGTTGAACACAGCTCACAAGAGCAGTGCTGTGGGAAAAAGGAGTACGAGCGATTTTCTGGTTTCAAAAAAGTGAAAAGTTGATTGATGATAAATCATATTCCTGACGACCGTCAACTTCCTAAATGGATGCACATGTTAACAAAACTGACAATGGACCATTGAAGAGAGAGAGAAATTATCTGGACTATCTTGGAGCTCACTGCAGTGAACTGTAATAAGATTTGAGCATGAGTAGGGTCCCTGAGAAATTTGTGCCTCAGGTTCTGACTGACCAGGAAAAAGAGCTTTGGAATCATGCTTTGAAAAAACAGCTCCGAAGCAACCAAGGATTTTTTCCAAGGTGACAGACTTGGTGCTATTCTTCGGACTCTAAAAGCAAACCCATCAAGCCAGCGGAAGATGCCTTCTTCACCTGGTCCAGAAAACACTCAATTGGTTTTTGATGTGAGGGGTATAGTGCATTTAGAACTTCTTTAAAAAAAATAAAAAGTTCTTCCGCCAGGTCAGATTGTTCATCAAGTTTTCTATTTTTGGGGGGGTGGGGCATCACTGCTCTCCGGTGGTGGGAGCAGGAGGCCCAGCCCCATTGCTGGAATTGAACCTCCGTCCCAGTGGGCCGCAGTCCCGCGCACTACCACTACGCCACCGGGGCTCAGCCCATCAAGTTTTCTATTTAGAGGTTCTGAAAAGGTAGTGTAACAGTGTGCAACCAAAAGGCTTGACTTGTGGCTGGCAGGGCCCTAGTTTTGCCACCCCTCAAATGCACCTGCTCATACAGCCATCTCAGTGCCTCTAGTCCCATGCCCCTTACTCACCTGACTTAACAAAAAGTCACCTTAACAAAAAGTGTGACTTTTTGTCCTTGAAGAGGGACATGAAAGGACAGAGCTTTGACAACGTAAAAGGGATGAAGAGAAAACCAGGGAGGTGCTGTCAGCCATCCAAACAGACGAGTTTGAACAATGTTCCCAAGAATGAAATTGCAGTTTGACCACTGTAGGAGGTGTGGGATTTGTGGGGTACCCCTGTGTATTTCCTCTTCACTTTCGGGTTGTTGTTTTTTTTTGGGTAACCCTAAGTAGTTTTAGATGGAGACTTGCTCTTTACAGAAGTAGCAAGCCTCACCTCGCCTGTGGAATGGCCGGTGATTTTGCGATGCTAACCTCTGGCTTAGCAGTCCAACATGTAACTCACTACACCACCGCACTGTCACAGGGATAACAGTAGCTAGCAAAATTCATGCCCATCAGATATGGGAGTTGTTAATGGTCTGTTACCATTCCCATCCCTGTCGGTTCCCTGTCTGCTCAGTACTCAGTGACTACTCAGTGACTATCACTGACGTGACTGGCGGTTGCAGCCATTATCCTGAAGCAGTCAAGGTGAGTGTAATTGTGTCTTGCTTACTGTGAAGCCCATGGGGCTAGAGGAAAGGGACAGATGAGCGGGGATCCATGTTTGTTAAAAGCAGCTAAAGCTTTTGGTGACAGTGTAAGTGAGCGGTGAGTCTCTCAGCAGGTGTTTACTTGGTTCACCCTCCTGGGCTGGTTCCCACAGTTGCTTTCCTTGTGCACTTGAATTGGGAAGGTTGGGTTTTGGTGGGTGTTTTCAGCAGATGAGGGGTTAAATGTTGCTTGCACTGTTGATTTGCCACCTGTAGTGGGTAGTGTCAACCCAGTACAGAGTCCTCTCTTGTAAGCCTGACATTACTCTCATTGCCATAGAGTTGATGCCAGCTCATAGTGATCCTGTAGGACAGGGTCAAATTGTCTCTGAATTTCCAAGACTGTAGGAGTACAAAGCCTTGTCTTTCTCCCACAGAGTGGCTGCTGGTTCCAAACTCCTGACCTTGGAGTTCACAATTCAATGCATAACCAGTATGCCCCAAAGGCTTCCATTCCTTAGCGGAACTTAAATTACCTAGAGGCTAATGTGCTATTAGTAGGAAGGGGAACTTGAGAGTTCCTAATTCTAGGTGGTGCCTTCCCGTACCGGGAGACCTTCAGGACCTGTGTAGGCCCTCTGTTCTTGTGACCCAAGACAAACACTTTGCTAAGGTGGTTCATTTTGTCTTGGGAACTGGGCTTGTTGGAACTGGTATCAATCTGCCATGAGGTGGTGGGGATACAGAACTGAGTTATGTGATACGCTTGAGAGGGAGACAGATCACAGCTAGGTAGTGACTCAGGAACTTTAGACACTTAAGACACTGGAAGACTTAATTCACTTCCACCTCTCCAATAATCAGATGTGTGATTCCAATGTCCTCCAGACCAGAAATATATAATGGCTTTTGGGAGCTTTGGTCTGTTGCTATTCAAAGACGTTTGCGTTTCTAAAAGAAATGTTTATTTTCTAGGAATAAACAATACAGGTCTGGCATTTAAAGAACACAATGATGGGTAATCTAGAAATAAAGGTTCCTTTTCCACGTGCCATAAATGTCATTTGATGATTGGTCCTAGTTTTGTTACTGTCCTGCCACTCCTTTTAGCTACTGTCTTCACTGTGTTTTCCTTCTACTCCTTTCCCATACCCTTCTCATCATGGAGAAGGTGGAAAGTTGGGTCTCCGTTTTAGGAGGACTTTCATTCTACTTATGAAAAGCATCCTTTACCAAGTTCTTTCTGATGTTAAGTAGTGGGTCACCTCACATTCAAAACACCGTGTAAACGAAATACCCAGAATCCCAGCCCAGTGCTGGTTTTCTTCTTAATCACTGCCTTCTAGCTTCTAGCCACACGGCAGATGCCTCCAGAGCCCCTTTAACTGGGGGAATGAAGTGCCTGTGGGCAGAATTTAGAATATCACCCAACGGGAAGGACTCTCTGAAGAGTTGGTATAGCATTTATTCTCATGCTTGTTTCATGGAACAGGTAATGAAAGGCTGGGAAGTTGCTATTGTCCTAGGGTCTGTTTACAAGTGATATTTTTTATAACTGCCAGCCTGCGGATCCTTTCCCGTCATTTCGAGGGGATCAGGAAGTGGTGGAGATCAGTGTGTGTGTTCCCCTTGCTTTATGTCCCTGCACACTGTAGAACTGCAGCGCGGCCCAGGATAGCCCGTGCTTCTGGTGGTCCCCCCGAGTCAAGGCACAATCAGCAAACAGGGTGCTCCTCTGTGCACCGGCTGCTCCTGATCTCGCTTGGTGTGTATGGTTGTTTCCTGGCCCCGTTGCTTGAATCCCATTCAGCTCCTCATTACCTGACTGGCTGAGGTAACGGGAAGCTTCAACACAGTTGGAGAGGAACCTTGAGCTCAATGCTCTGTGATTCCAGCTGGATGTTCCCGTGACTTTTGGTCTCTGCCTGAATTTGTGAGCCGGTTGTGTTGGGAGGCAGGTGACAACACATGTATCTTGAAGCAGAAAAAGTGACAAACGAAGAATACAGTATTAAAAAGGATTGCGGGACGGAGGAAAAGGGCATGACAACTGTTGACAAAAGAAAACCCCACACTAGGTGGTGTGCAAACATCTTTGTCCAAACACTTACTACCTGTATTTGGAAACACCTGCTTCAAATCCCATGGGGCGTACGTGAGTGCTTTTATAAAATCTAGTGTTTTCCGTGAGCCTGCGCCTGCATATTCCTACAGCGTCTCAGAGTCCCCTGGACAGTGACTGAGGAGACAAACCATGCAGGAAACATTTAAAAAAATCTAGTGTTTTGATGCACTTTGGACCCCTTCTGTACCGTCTGTTAGCACTTGTTGCACTACGAAGGGCTGAAGAAGTGAAACGGATTGGCGGGCGTGGCCTCTGAGTGCAGTGTGCCTTGTATAGGTCCTTGTTGCAGGAAGTGGAAGTGAGGATTCCTGCAAGTGCTGGGCTGAACGTCCAAAAACTGTCTTGCTTAGAGTGAGGCATGAGGCGCACTGGTGGTGCAGTGGGTTACTCGTTAGGCAGCTAACCCAAGTTCAAATCCACCAACAACTGTGGGAGATAGATGAGGTTTTTTTCACTCCCTGAAAGAGTGACAGCTTCAGAAGTGCTATCCTGTCCCACACGGTAGCTATGAGTCTGAATCAACTTGAACCTTTAGACCCTGCCTTTGATCACGGTATTAGAGTTTGCATTATAAAGCACTTGGTTTGTGCAAACAGGAATCTTAATCCTGTCATGAGTCTTGTCTTAAGTTCAGATGCCCTTGAGTCCTTTACTGCTACTTTTGCCGTGCTTGCTGACATTTGCAACGGCGACGTGGTGATGCTTAGACAAGTTCAGGGCAAACAAAGCAAGGGATGGATTACTGCTGGAAGAGTGTTGCAGGTGAACTAATTCTATGGATTGTGTCATTAATTTAGTCGGTGGCATAGAACTTAGAACATTTTGGGAAAAGGAAATTATACAAGTATAGGTGAGTTTCAGGGAGGAATACATGGATTTTTGACTTGAACTGACAAAAATCAAGTGACTCAACACCGTTTACCCAAACAGTGGTAGATGATGATAAAGCAAGATTTACATATTCACTGATAAAGGCAGAACCATGCCTATCAGACTAATGTCATAAGATAACAAGAAGAGTATTACCACAGAAACTGTATGATAGTCCCTGGCCACCACTTATGGGGCACTCTCAAAGCAAGAAATTCAACCTAAGTCTATCAATTTCCAATTCTATCACCTTGGGATAGCGTCTCACACCAGAATGGTTCTACCAGAAGTCCAAGGAAGGAAGTAAGTATGTGAGTTCCTTAAGTCTGCTACAGGTGAGTTTGAGGTAAAGCCAAGTTTGCTAAGTCGTGTTCCCACATTGAATCCTTCTGGTGTGGCCTATGAAGATGTTGTATGTCTGGAAAGGACAGAGTAAAAGTTCCTGTAGTCTAGCCCACAGTCTGGGTTACCAAGGGCTGGATAAAAACTAGGTCAAACATCCAATTAGAAACATAGAATCGGCCATTCTCTCCTTGGGTTCTATAAAAGTATTGTATTTTAAATGCTCCCCCCACCTCGCCCCACTGGTTGTTCCTCCCAGTTTACTGGCAAAGAGAAATATGATCACCTTTTCCAAGACATGCCCCATGCCCTCATCTTGACTTGAACTTTTAAGAAGGTGAGTTTATCAGTCCTGTAGGAGTGTTGATTTGGAGTGATCTTTCCCACAATGTTGTATGGCAGTAAATGAAGGTCTTTTTCCTCTCCCCTTATCTTGAGGAACTGACCCCAACTGTAGATGTGTGTGTGTGTGTGTGTATATATATATATATATATAGTGATAATATGACTCATGGGTGCTAGGCAGTCTCTGCCTCATTGCTTGGGAGACTGGGTCATAAGAATATGTGACCCAGGAGCAGGAGCCTGCCTTTGACTTGGTGTTTATCCTTAAAGTAGTGGACGCATGCAACATTCATCTTTTGTGACTAACTAACTTCATTAGAGATAAATAATATTCAAATGTGTATAGATAACCATTTCTTTACCTATTGTTCTGATGGATATTTGGGCTGTTTTTATTGTGAACTGTGCTACAGTCAACATGGGAGAGTATACATCTGTTTGTGTACTGTTTCATTTTGTTGGGTATTCAAAGGTATTGCTGGGATAAGAAATGTTACAGGAACATTTCCCCAGTCTGTTTTGGTGACTGCAAGCCCCTTGAGATGTCCTGGTGTATGTGCTCTGTTGACCTCTGTAGTCTGAATATCCATAGTTCTCATAGTTATATTCAGTGTAATCATATATGCTATAGCCTCAGTAGTTAAGTAATCTGGTGTCAACTTGAGTCTATTAAGAGTGAAGGGGTGGGATGTAACCCGTCCATCAGGTCACAGCTTGATGACCTCATCTGGAGACACTAAGGAGATAAATGGCTCACTGGAAGCCAGAGCTACACTCTCTGTTTCATCTCTCAGTTTTGTCTTCCTGATTACAAGCCACATGGAGCTATGATGATGAAGCCAGAGCCCTAGAGTCGGTGGAGCCACGTGGAGGCCCGTGCCAGCACTGAGATGCTTCCGCCACCCCTGGATCCACAGTCCTTTCCACCCACTGGCCTGTGATCTTCCTGCACTCTCAGCATCATTGCATGGCTGCTTGAGTCTAAAGAGGAATTTTATGGGCATATTAACATATGGGGTAAGATCGGACTTGAGACTTGATCTGGACTGGGCTAGGTTTTTTCCTAACGTACAATTGCTCTTTAGTATAAAGTTCTCTCTTACATACTTTTGAGTCTCCTTGAATTTATTTCTCTCGTCTACCTGGACTAACCCAGCTACTACTCTGATTACCACAATAGGCACTCTTATAATTTTCATAGCCTTGATCATCATAGTGATTAAATCCTTGGTTCCAGTTTTGGCCCCAACCCCTTATACCACCTCAACCACCAGCGAGCACCTCTTCCCCCTTTTTACTGTTGCTGCTGCCTACAAGCCTCTGTAGGCAGGGCACCTTTGATTTCCCACTTCCCACAACCAATTTTGTGGTATCTGTTTTCTAACAGCTCCCTTACTGGTTCTTCATGTGTCTATGATAAAACAAAATCCTCTTCTCTCACTTGTTTTTGTATCCATGGGTAGTTAAATATTTTCAGTCTCTCTGATGGCTCCAAAATATATCTTAATCTGTTCTTCAGAAGTATCAGTGCTCAGGGCTGAGCCCTGGTGGCCTAGTGGCTGTGTGCAGGACTGTGGTCCACTGGGTTGGCAGTTCAAATCCAGCAGTAGCTCTCCAGGAGCAAGGCTGGGCCTCCTACTCCCACCAGAGGGCAGTGATGCCCAAAAAACAAAACAAACAGAAGTATCAGTGCTCAATACACACACACACACACACACACATATATTGGTTTCTCTTTACAATTTGGGTGGGGGTGGGGTCCCTATCAAATTTTGCTATCCAGTTTGTGTACTTTCAGTCCAAAACCCTAGCAGCATCTTTGAAAAGCACAAAGCCAAATTCTCCTGACCGTCCAGTGACTGCATCAGTTTGAATTGTGTAGTCTACAGCCTCTCCAAACTGAAACAGATACTCAAGGCCGAGAATCCCCACTCATTCCTCCAGTAGACATCTTTTCATCATCCTGATTCTCGCTCACATTTACCTTGGGACCCTCAGTGAATGTCTCTGATTTGCTGGACTCGTTCAAGTCCTCTATGGTGGGGGAGTTCTCGGCAGCTGGGTGCTGGCGCACAGATAATGGTGGAAGAGCGTTGTATGGGGCTGGATTTTAAAAAATGGCGGAAGAGCTATTGCTGTTTCTTCTCATTTTGAGCCATGCTGTATCAGCAGATGAAGGTCCCCAAAACGGTATTCCAATCACACAATCAAAAAAGACTCCAGTTTGAGGAGAGATCCCTTTCTCAGTGGTATTTTGAATGCCTTCCACCCAGTTAGTGGCTCCAAACTGCTGACCTTGCAGGGAAGCTCTGCTGGAACTTGTCTCCCATCGGTGACCCCGCAAATAGAAAGACCATTGACCATAGCTGTAGCATCACTGCTATCATGTAAACCAAAAAGGTGCAGTAAACTGACAAGTGAATTGTGGGGTGAAGGTTGTAACTGTACAAACCTGTATATAAGGAAATGATGAATGGGAGTATGCTAGGTTGTTTGTGATTTCCACACAATGAACAACAACCAAAGAAGGAGCTTGGGAGCTTCAGATGCCAATACCAATCAAAATCAACCACCTAATGCAATTTGTTTTCTTGATTTGGGAGTTTATGGTCATGGTCTCTGGAACAATCCAGTTAACAGGCATAATATAGTTACTATTCTACCCTCAGTATGGTGAGTAGTGCCTAGCACCTTAGAAACTTAAAAGCAACAAAACAAAACAAAACAAAAACAACAAAAAACCCCCACAAAACTCAAAAGCAGCCATCTAACATATAGCTGTCGATCTTTATCTAGAACTAAAAAGAGGACAGGAAACCCAAGATTCAGGGTAGGAACTGTACTACAGGATTACTTGACTTCCTGAACCTTCCTCAACCTTGTGCTCAAAGTAACTGGATGGGATCTGGCTATCACTACCAAATGTTTGCTCAAGAGTACAATAGATGGATTCTGATTAAAAGATGAGGAAAGGATAGAACGATTTTTTAAAGACTCCAGAGTGACTGAATGTACTGAGCTGTTGCTCTGAGTTGTTCTTCAATGGTTGTTCTTTGAAGCTATCCTCCAAAGTCACATTTAAACTTAATTAGTAGTTCAGCCGGAAGAGTGAAAATTGCAACAAACAAACAAAAAAAGTCAAAATGGGTCCGTAAGCAAATGTGGCAAAGAAACCAGACAGTGCCCAACTATTAAAAGATGCAGCATCTGCGGTTTTGAAGGCTTGAAGTTAAATAAGAGACCATGTAGCAGGGAAGCAACAAAGCCCACGTGGAAGAAGCACACCAGTCTGTGTGATCATGAGGTGTCTATGGGATGAGGTATCAGGCATCAGAAGATCCAAAGCAAACAACTATGTCAATGTGAATGAGGAGGCTCAGAATGGAGACCCAAACCCCATCTGTGGACCATTGGATATCTCCTCACTAAATGGTCACAAGGAAGGGCGAGTCTGCCAGGGTGCTGTACAGCACCACCATTCCTCTAGTTCTTTAATGTTTTCTCTATGATGACCCCAGTTCTACCTTATAAATCTGACTAGACTAGAGCATGTACATTGGTGCAGATAAAAATTCTTGACACATGGAATCCATGACAGATAGACCCCTGGGGAATAATAATGGAAGTAGTGATACTAGGAGAATGAGGGGAAGGTGGGGGAGAAAGGGGAAAGCAATACCAATGATAGATGGATAACAACTCTCTCACCCCAGGGAAACAACAGAAATGTGGGTGAGGGGAGACAGCAGAGCATGGCAGATATGAAAATAATAATAATTTATCAAGCATTTGCGAGGGTGGGAGAGGGAGGGAAAAAGAGGAACTGATACCAAGGACTTAAGTAGAAAGAAAATACTTTGAAAATGATGATAGCAACATATACACAAAAGCTCTGATTACACTTGATATATGGATTGTTGTAATTGTTGTAAGAGTCTCCAATAAAATGATTTTTTAAAATGTCATCTATGTCAACAAAGGTTTGTCAAGTGGTGAAAATCAATGTCACGAGAATCTTCTTCCTTAGAGGAAAGCAAGCAAGTTTCTCTTGAGTGGTTTGCTATTACAACATCAAGACAGCAGAGCGCTAGAGGGCAGTGATGCCCCCAAAACAAAACAACTAAGCGAAACAAAAAAAGAATAATGGTCTTAATGTCAGTGTGCTTCATCTTTTCAATAAGGCAAGTCTGCATATAATCTTGAGTTGTTCTCCTGCCTGCCTTGGCTTGTCCTTCTTGGTAGTGCTCCTGTGGCTCTTGCCCAGGGATTACAGTAGCCTCGTCTTTTTCCTACAGACCTCGTGGCGGGCTCGGGCTGCTCTCTATTAGCTCAAGTCTTCACTCACTTTGTTACTGGGGCTCCTTGTCAATGTTGTGAGGAGACCAGCACCTATCACTTCCCAGATTTCTGTAGCTTTCTGGGGATAATAGCTCGAATAGATTGAATTATAGCAAACTCTTTTAAGTTGTTACTTAAACATAGAGGCTATTCTTAAAATGTTCACAATATTCTCAAAGAATTGAAAGAAGCATTTAACCTATTTCATTGCTAACTTTTATTTTGGGATCAGATGTAATTCATTAGCCCTGTAAGCCTTCAGAATTCTAGAAATCTTGATTTGGTGAGCTCCAAGTTCAGGATTTTCGTCCTTTTTATAAGTCCAATATAAGTGGGTGTCAGAAGAAACTTGAAATTTGCTCTTCATCATAGAGTAGCTAAAGAAAGTGGGAACAAAAACTGAGAGAGCTGAATATAAATTTTTAAAAGGCAGGACAAGAAGACAAAGCCAAATATTGCAATGAAATGTGCAAAGACCTACAATGAGAAAACCCAAAGAGAACACGCTCAGCATATCTGAAGCTGAAAGAATGCAAGAAAAAGCTCAAGGTTTAAGTTGCAATAGTGAAAGTTGCTGTGAGAAAAATATTGAGTGTTGCAGGAGGCCTCAGAAGAATATGGGGAAAAAAATACATGGACAATGTAACCAAAAGAACTAGTCATCATTCCATCATTTTAAGAGGTAGCGTGAAAAAAGAGATGTAACGTGAGTAAGAAGCAACAAGAAGTTCAAGCTGTGCTGAAAGCATTCGCCAAAAACGAAGCTGCCGGAATTGAGTTAATATCAGTTGAATCATTTCAACGCTGATGAAACACAGGAGGAAACACTCAATTGTCTGTGCTAGAAAAGTTTCAAGACAGCTACAGGGTCAACAGATTAGAAAAGGTCCAAGTTTGTATCCCAAAGAAAGGTGACCCAAGAGAACACCCACATTATAGAACAGTATTAATAATGTCATATCATATGCAAGTGAAATTTTGCTGGAAATGATCCCTCAAAGGTTTCAGCAGTCCATTGACAGGGAGCTTCTAGAAGTTCAGGCTAGCTTCAAAAGAGGATGTGGATCAAGGGGTATGTTTGCTGATGTCAACTGGATCTTGGTTCAAAGCTGAGAATACGAACAAGATAGTTATGCCAACCTTGAGAAGAATGGGAATTCCAGAGTACTTGATTGTGCTTAGGTAGAACTCGTACATAGATCAAAAGACAGTTGTGCAAATAGAACAAGGGAATGCAATGCAGTTTAAAATCAGAAAAGGTGCACATCGGGATTGGATCCTTACACCAAATTTATTCAGTCTGCATGCTGAGCAAATAAGCAGAGAAGCTGGATTCTATAAAGAAGATCAAAATTGAAGGAAGGCTTATTATCAGCCTGTTATATGGAGATGACACATGCTTGCTAACTAAAGGTGAAGACTTCAAACACTTGATAATGAAGATCAAGAATTGCACCCTTCAGTGTGGATTATGGCTTAATGTGTAAAGAAGATCAAAATCCTCACAGCTTACTATCAATAACACAAGAAAT
This sequence comes from Nesogale talazaci, assembly GCA_004026705.1. NCBI lineage: Eukaryota > Metazoa > Chordata > Mammalia > Afrosoricida > Tenrecidae > Nesogale > Nesogale talazaci. The sequence goes on from PVJH01024589.1 coordinate 12,464, forward strand.
GGAGAAAAAGTTGTCAAGGATTTTATTTTGCTTGAATCTACAATCAGTGCTCATGAAAGCAGCAGTCACGGGACCAAGACAGTTGCGTTAGGTATTAAGCTTCACAGGCAGCTTTAGGGTTTTGAAAAGCAAGGATATTACTTTGAGCACTAAAGTTCCCCTGATCCAAGGCATAATATTTTCAGTTGCTTTATGTGCACGTGAAAGTTGGACATTGAGTAAGGAAGACTGAAGAAGAATCAATGGGTTTGAATTATGGGGCTGGCAAAAATTATTGAAAGTACCATGGACTGGTAAAGGACAAATCAGTCTGTTTTAAAAGAAGTTCAGTCAGAGTCCTCCTTAGAGTCAAGGTTGGTGCGACTTTATCTTACACACTTTGAACACATCAGGAGAGGCCAGCATCTGGGGAAGGACATCGTGTTTGGTGAAGTAGAGAGGCAGTAATGGAGATGAAGGCCCTCGAGGAGATGGATTCTTAGAGTGGTTGCAACCATGAACTCAAGTATGACAGCAATTGTGAGAATGGTGCAGGATCCTACAGTGTTTCCTTGTGTTGTACATGGGGCCACAATGAGTCAGAACCGACTCAAAGGCACCTAACAGCAATAACAACAATGTAAGTATTTTTGTAGAAAATTTTTGGTTAAATGTTTTGATTCTGCAATGCAAAAACTTATCAGTAGATGACAAAACTTGATGTGGTTATAGTTTAATCAATAGCAATGAGTGTGTGTGTGTGTATATATATATATATATATTTATATAAATGTCAAATGGATCTTGGTTCAAAGCAGAGAACATGAACAAGATATTTACTTGTGTTTCATTGATTATGCCAACCTTGAGAAGAATGGGAATTCCAGAATACTTGATTGTGCTCCTGTAGAACTTGTACATGGATCAAGACAGTTGTGCAAACAGAACAAGGGAATACAATGTGGTCTAAAATCAGGAAAGGGGCACGACGGGATTGGCTTCTTTCACCAGATTTGTTCAATCTGTATGCTCAGCAAATCACCAGAGAAGCTGGATTCTATAAAAAAGATTATCATAAGAATAAATATATATTTATACATATATATGTAAGACTTAAGTGGAAAATTTACTAGCCAATGCGAAATGAAGGTTGACTAAAATCCAGAAGCGATGCTGGACAAAAGGAAAGATCTTAAGATACAATGTTTAAAAGTTTCCGATATAACACTGAAGTCAAGGAAGACATTCACTAATTTGAAAGAGCTCAAGTTAAAAAGTTAAATCTTTTTTTTTTTTAAAAAGATAAATCTAGGGCCGAGCCCCAGTGGCGTAGTGGTTGTGCGCAGGACTGCGGCCCACTGAGATGGAGGTTCAATTCCAGCTCCACAGGAGCAAAGGCTGGGCCTCCTACTCCCACCACCAGAGGGCAGTGATGCCCAACTCCCCCACAAAAAAAAGGTAAATCATAAGCTTAGAGCTAAACAGATTTAAAAGGAACAAGTCAGCAATGAAAATTATTAAAATTATATTAAGCAAAAAAACAAACAAAAAATTAAAAAAATTATATTAAGTAAAAACGATAATGATAATCACAAGATATAAATATTTATGATCACAATTGATAAAGCAAAAATAACATTGATTTTGCTTTATAATCTCCTCAGATGTCTTAATGATCATAAGGATGAAATCATTTTAATTTCCATTCATCATTTTATTGGGAGCACTTATAAATGTCATACCATTCCATAATTCAAATAGATAGTGCATACTTGTACAATTGCTACTCTAATCAGTTTCAAAGCATTTACTTTCTTCTTGAACTCTTTGATATCAGTGCCCCTTCTTCACCCACCCTTCCCCCACAAGACTTTGTTGTTATATTTTATTATCATAATTATATTACTGCTATTATTATATATATTAGCCATATCTTACCCCATCCTATATATCCATTCACCTGTAATTCTATCATTTTTTCTCCTTGGATTATACAGTCATCATTGCTATCAGCTCTCTCATTACCCCTGCTTTACCCCACCACCCCTGCCTCTGTCTTCCTGTATCCACGGGGAATCATTACTTCCATTGTTCTTTGAAGGGTCATTCATCCTGAAATTCCTGAATCTAAATAGCTTAACTATACACACGAAAGCATGTAGGTCTAAGGGATGAAACCTACAGCCTTAATAGAAAGGGAAGGGAATATTAAAGAACTAGAGGATAAGTAAATGTTTCATCAGTGCTATACCAAACTCAATTCTTCATCTTCCCCCCCACCCCGCCCCTCCCTGTGAGGGTCTGTTCAATTGACTTACAGGTGGCCTTTGGGTCTCCGCTTTATCCATGCTTCTTCACATCAATTTGAGTGCTGTTTTTGAACTGTTGATACCTGATCCTGTTGACACCTCATGATCACACAGCCTGGTATGCTTCTTTCATGTGGGCTTTGTTGTTTCTCTGCTTGATGGCTACTTGTTTGACTACAAGCCTTTAAGACCCCAGGCACTATATTTTTTAATAGTCGGGCACCATCAGCTTTCTGCACTACATATACTTATGCACCCATTTTGTAGTCAACAATTGTGTCGGGAAGGTGAGTATTATTCAATGCCACATTATTAGAACAGATCCTTTTTGTACTTAGGTGAGATTTTAATAGAGACTCAAAGTCCATCTGCTTCCTTATTGAACTTAATATATGTACATGTATATAAAAATACACCTATATTTATATGATTATACATTTTTTGCTTTCTTCTACTTTCCTCTTTTTCTTTTCTCCTGCCCCACTATCATGCTTACCCATCATTCATATCTCATAATTTCTCTCAATTTTCTATTGATCAAACTCAGCCAGAAATGATACATCTTCCTCACCATCAATTTTATGACCCTTGTCATTCCCCTGTACCCATTCCTCTTCCCTTGCCACCTCCCCTCATGTCCCACCTGCTCTCAATTTTCAGTCCAGTTCTATCTTATATAGATAGCACAAAAAGAAAAAGAGAAAAAAGGACCATATAAATAGTTCCAAGTCTAACTGGCATCCTGACCCAGAGTACATTAATATCTCTCTGTTAAATAGTGAGCAGGACCTGCTATATCCTCTTAGCCCAATCGCTTTTTATTTCAGGGTTCCACATTCCAGGACCTGCTTCTCTGACAGCACTTACACACCTTTAGTCCTCTGTTTTCATGTCCAAAATGTACTATATTACAAGTCCCTATTGCTCTTCCTGCAGTCAGGGATGGAGCAGTCTAGTGGCCCCACAACCCCCACTCTGGTACACTTTTAAACTTTCAGTGAGTCCCCTAGTGGCTAACCCCCAACCAGTTCAGGTGAGGTGCCAAGTGCTGCCCCCAGAGTCAGAGGTCTACACTCTGGGTTCCTCAGACCCTTCCAGGCTTCATTCTCTAGTCACCTTACTTTTTTTGTTTTGTTTTGGGGCATCACTGCCCTCAGGTGGTGGGAGTAGGAGGCCCAGCCTTTGCTCCGTGGAGCTGGAATCGAACCTCCATCCTAGTGGGCCGCAGTCCCACGCACAACCACTACGCCACTGGGGCTCAGCCCCAGGCTTCATTCTCATCATTGGTCTATTGCACTCTCCTCTTGGTTTGTCCCCATGTGTGCACATGAGACTGACGGCTCTCCCAGAACTGTATCTTCAAGGCAATCATCTATAATAGCACTGTCATCTCGGGAGAGAATGGTCAAGTCACAAGCTGAGGCCAGCCCTGCTGTCATCTCTAGGAATGAGTTGTTTTGAGCAGGAACATTGGCCTCAAGGATGAGCACACCAAATGAAGTCTACTCTTAGTTTTTGGTTCCTGTGAAAACATAAACAATACCCACTCCTTGGGTGGATTAGTGCCCTGGTACCCCATTACCACCTTCTTCTTGCCCCACCCCTCTGTGGGCCTTAAGGCATATGAGAGATGTGGGAAAGATACCTTTCTGCATAAGTGCTATTTGCATCTTTTTTGTTTATTTGACTCATCTATTTTTGTTTGTTTGTTTGCTGACATATGTGTCATTAGAATCAGTCTGGTTCATGCCAGAGTATCTGGGCCTTGACCCAGGAATTGTGTGTTGTGTACATTTTCCCATAGGCCTGTTTTGCTGTTTGGACTTACCTCAGTGCACGCATGTTGTACTTGACCTTTAGTGCTGGGCTAGCTGCTTCACTCAGTATAATATTCTCCAGCTCTTTCCACAAGATAAGGGGTTTCATCTTTTCATAATTATTTTTTAGGGATGCAGAGTATTCCACTGTGTGTATACACCAGAGTTTTTAAATCATTCATCTATTGATGGAAATTTAGGCTGCTTCCAAATTGTATTTTGCAATAGTGAACTGCACAGCAATGAACATTGGAGAGCAGATGTCTGGTCATGGTCTATTTCTTAATTTTTCTGGGTATATGCCCAGTAGTGGAATTGCTGGGTTGTAAGGTACCTCAGTTTCCTATTGCTTTAGATATCACCAAATCACTTTCCACACTGGCTGTACATATCTACAAGACCACCAGCAGTGAATAAGAGTGCCTATCTCACCATACCCCTTCCAAAATTTGTTGCTTTCTTTTTTTTTTTTTTTTTTTGAATTGGGCATTCTTTGTGGGCATTAGGTGGTATCTCATAGTTGTTTTATTTTGCTTTTTCCAGATGGCTAATGATCTGGAACATCTTTTCATACATTCATTGGACATTTGAGTTTCCTCTTTTTTTTTTAGGCATCACTGGTGGTGGGAGTAGGAGGCCCAGCCCTTGCTCCTGTGAACAGGAATTGAACCTCCATCCCAGTGGGCTGCAGTCCCGTGCACAACGACTATGCCACCGGGGCTCAGCCCCTGAGTTTCCTCTTTTGTGAATCTTTTGTTTAAGTATTTTGCCCACCTCCTCAGTGGGCTATTCATTTTTTTCTTGTAGTCTTGGAGGTTTCTGTAGATTTTAGAAATGAGTTCTTTATCCGATATGTTACTAAATATGTTTTCCCAGCCTGTGGGTTCTCTAATTGTTCTCTTTTTTGTTTTTTGGGCATCACTGCCCTCTGGTGGTGGGAGTAGGAGGCCCAGCGTTTGCTCCTGTGGAGCTGCTGCTGGAATTGAACCTCCATCCCAGTGGACCGCAGTCCCGTGCACAACCACTACGCCACCGGGGCTCAGCCACTCTAATTACTCTTTTACTGAAGTTTTTCAACATACACAAGTGTTTTATAGTTAGTATATCTCATCCATCTATTTTATCTTCCTCTGAGAATGTATCCTTTCTTAATTTTAATAGTCCATGCATTCCCTGCGATAAGGTTCTTAGCTTTATCCCAATTTTTTCAATGGTGATCATGACAGTTTGGGGTTTTACCTCAAGGTCTTTGATTTACCTTAAATTTGTTCTTGTGTATGGAGTGAGGTATGGACCTTGCTTCACTCTTCTGAAGTCTAATATCCAGTTTTTTCGAAACCATTTGTAAAGCAGAGTATTTGCTTTTCATTTGATATTTTGGGGGCCCATATCAAAGATCAGTTGTCTTTATGCTGCTATTTTTATTTCTGGATTTTCTGTTATTCATTGGACCAAGTGTTTCTCATTATACCAGTACCAGGCTGTTTTGACAAGTGGTTTAAAGTCTGGCAATGTAAACCTGTCTACTCTATTCTTCTTCCTATCAATTCTGGGCTTCTTCGCTTTCCATATGAAGCTGGTAATCAGTTTTCTATTTCTTTGAAAAGTTATGCAAGTATTTGTATGAGGATTGCATCAAAGTTATATAGTGCCTTGACATCTTTACGATATTAGTCTTCTGGTCCATGGACATGGAATATTCCATTTTGAAGGTCCCTTTTGGTTTCTTGTAATAATGCTGTGTAGTTTTCTTGGTACAGATTTTATTTTTGGTGAGGTCTGTCCCTGGATATTTTACTTTATGCTTGGCTTTTGTGAAGGGTGCCGCCTTATTGATCTCTCCTTCTGTAATCTCATCAGTTGTATATAGCGATCCAATTGACTTCTTGTTGTTGATCTTGTATCTTGCCACTTTACTGTCTTCCTCTATGGCTTCCAGTACTCCTATTGTGGAGGCTTTGGGACTCTCGGTATATAAAAATCATGTCATCTGAAAATAAGATAATCTACCTCTTTTCCCAGATGTATGCCTTTGATATAATTCTGTTACTTTCTATTATGAGCTAGGGTCTCCAGGACTTTGTTGGATGCAAGTGGGGACAAGAGGCAGCATTCTTTTCTGGTCTCTTTTTTCCATGGGAATGTTTTCGTCTTTTCTTCATTGATTGTAAAGCTGGCTGTTGGTTTGTCAGAGATAGCTTGATTGATATTGAGGTATTTACCTTTCAATCCGATCTTCTTGATTGTCTTAATTAGGAATGGGTGTTGAATGTTGTCAAATGCTTTTTCCTGCATTTATTGATAATATCATGTGGTTCTTGTTCCTTTTTCTTTCAATGTGATGGATGATTTCATGGATTTTCATGCTAAACCATCCCTGTATCCCTGGAATGAATCCCACTTGGTCATTATGGTAGTTACATAATCTGGTGTCAGTTTGGAACTTAAGAGGATTAATAGTGAAAGGGTGGAGTCTACTCTGTCAATCGGGTCATAGCCAATGAGGCTTCTGTGTGAGCATGGCCTTTCCCTAAGGAGTCTGGGAATTCCAATATTTACTCCTTGGAGGTGGGAGACACACTCTCTCTTTGCTCACGTCCTGTAAAAAATCCCTGATGAGAAGGCACATGGACCTACCCTGATGCAGCCCTGAAAACTGGTGAAGCCACATAGAGACCCCTACCATTACTGAGATGTTTACAATGCAACTGTAGCCAAAGACATTCTACCCACTGGTCTGTGATCATCCTGCATTCAGTATTATTGCATGTGCTTCATGAGTCTGAAGAGAACTTTATAGATTGGTATCGGACATATGGACTAATATCGGATTTATGAACTTGGACTGGACTGGCTTGGGATGCTTTCTTTTTTAAAAAATATTTTATTGGAGGTTTTACAAATCTTATCACAATCCATACATATACCCATTGAATGTCAAACACATTTATACATTTGTTGCCCTCATCATTTTCAAAACATTTGCTTTCTACTTGAGTCCTGGGTATCAGCTCCTCATTTTTCCCTTCCCTCATGAACCCTTGATAATTTATAAATTATCATTATTTTTCATATCTTATACTATCCAATGTCTCCCCTCATTCTCTTTTCTCTTGTCCAGCCCCCAGGGAGGAGGTTATATGTAGATCCTTATGATCAGCTCCCTCTTTCTACCCCACCTTCCCTCCACCCCTCCCGTATCACCACTCTCACCACTGGTCCTGAAAGGATCATCTGTCCTAGCTTTCCATTTCCTATCTGTACCAGTGTATATCCTCTGCTCCAGCTGGATTTGTTAGGTAGAATTGGGATCATGATGGTGGAGGTGCGGGTGGGGGGAGGAAGCATTTAAGAACTAGAGTAGAGTTCTATGTTTCATTGTTGTTACACTGCACTCTGACTGGCTCGTTTCCTCCACTTGATCCTTCTGTAAGGGGATGTCCAGTTGCTTACAGGTGGGCTTTGGGTCCCCAATCTGTACTCCCTCTCATTCACAATGATATGATTTTTTTTATTCCTTGGTGTCTGATACCTGATCTCTTTGGCACCTTATGCACCCAGACTGGTATGCTTTTTCCATGTGGGCTTTGTTGTTTCTGAGCTAGTTGGCTGCTTGTTTACCTTCCAACCTTTAAGCCCTCTGATGCTATTCTCTTTTTTTACACAGATACTATATCTTTTGATAGCCTGGAACCATCAACTTTCTTCAGCACATTTGCTTATGCACACATTTGTCTTCAGCAATCATGTCAGGGTGGTGAGTGGTTGTGTCAGGAAGGTGAGCAATTTAATAGAACAAAATATTCTTGCATTGAAGAAGTACTTGAATGGAGGCCCAATGTCCATCTGCTACCTTAATACTAAACCTGTAAATATATACACATAGATCTATTTCCCCATCATCATATAAAATATATTTACACATGTACATGCCTGAATTTAGACCTCTATAAATGCTTTTAGCCTCTTGGTTTTTCCCTCTATTTCCTTTCAATTTCCTCTTGTCCCATTATCATGCTCAACCTTCCTTTGGGATGCTTTCTTAATGTACAATTACCCTTTATATAAAACTCTCACACACATATGAGTTGCCATGGGTTTGTTTCTCTAGTCTACCCGGATTAACACAATCATGATGGATTATTTGTTCTATATACTTTTATATTCTATTGGCCCAATTTTTGTTAAGGATTTTTGCAGCTATGTTCCTTAGATATTTCACCCTGTAGTTCTCTATTCTTGTGGGATCCTTGCCTGATTTTGGTATCAGTGTTATACTACCTTTAAAGAATGTGTCTGGGAGTTTACTGTATTAGCTATTTTCCTCTAAAACATATCAATTAAACTGTCAATTACAAGAGTAAATTTCAAACAATTATATCTAATATATTTTATGGTAACCTTTTAAAGTTAGGAAAAATGATCAAAATAGCAAAATAATAACACTACTTATTGTGTGCGGGACTGCAGCCCACAGGGTTGGCAGCTCAAATCCAGCAGCAGCTCTCCAGGAGCAAGGCTGGGTCTCCTACTCCCACCAGGGGGCAGTGATGCCCACAAAAAAATAACACTATTTAGCAGACTTGAATATAGACTATGACAAGCATTTATTAACTCAATTTAACATTGGCAAATAACTTAAGACAACTTGATCCTAAAGTTATTATATAAATATATATCACTTATTCCTTATAATATTTTAACAATTTGAGTCATAAGTATGCACATATTATAAAAGCAAAGTTGAGCTCTTAAGGAATATATCTGTATACACTTTTTTAAAGTATTATTCAGAAAAAAAAAGTACCCTTCAGAAGTAAAATTTAAATTTTCCCAAGATTTTTTTCTAGAAGGCTCTGCTATATTGCGGCAGTCACGGATCTGTGTCAATTTCAACACTGGGTGTGTAGGGGTGGAGTCTAGCCTGTCAATCTGGAGCTAGCCAACGAGACCTCTATGTGGGCATGGCTTTCCCTGAGAATTCCGGGAAATCTCATGGTATTTTCACCATGGAGGTGAGAGACTATAGACTCCGTTTCTTGGAGACGTGCTACTGACAAGACAAGATAGCAGCAGAGACCCTGAGTCCTAGGAACTGGAGGAGCCAGAGGAGAAACAACATGGGCTTACCCTGATGGAACCAGATTTCTGAAGCGGGAAAAGCTAGAGAGAGACCCCTGCCAGTGCTGAGATGCTTCTACCACCAATGGATACTGCTGTTGGACCCTGAACCCTGGAAATGAGGAGCCATGGGTAGACCCCCTGCCAGTGCCAGGATGCTTCTGCCCCAGCTGGATACACAAGACTCTGCACCCACTTGCCTCTGATTGTCCTGGTGTCATTGCATGTGCTTTGTGAGTTGGCAGGAGACTTTATAGACTGGTAAGGGACATATGGGCTAATATTGGACTTATGACCTTGGACTGGACTGGGATGCTTTCTCAATGTTCCATTCCTCTTGTATATAAGCCTTTTCCTTATATCCATATGTGTGTTTATGAATTTGTTTCTCTAGTCGACCCAGACTAACACATATACCAATTAAAATAAATTGTGGACTCCCCAAAAGAGCTGTGCTTTTGAAAACATATAATTTGTTAACAAGTGAAGAAAGAACCTGGCAAATGTTTCTAAACTCAGAAAGGATCTACAAAGTTGGGGGTTATCTACTCTGTGGAGGAAATATATGTAGCACTCGGGTGATTGCCACTTTGGATTAAGGGACAAACCCACATTTTTCAGAGATTAAACAGACTCCACTCACAGCCAGCTTTTCCAGACACCCAAGGATACAGTCAACTGTTTTGAAACCCCCAAATCCAAGGTTTTCTCCACTTCAGACTCACAGCATTTTCATACCTGACACAGAAACAGAAAGTCTTTGACACTTTAAAACGACCTCAAGGAAAAAGCAACTTATTTTCATGGTCAAAACAGAGAAACAGTGATGAAAGCCAGTCTTATAGACAAAGAAAATATATCTATCCTAACCACACTTTACAGATGTTGGCTAGGAGAATATTTCAAATTGTAGATAAGAGATTGACCCCCAAACTAAAAGTGAATGAAGAGGTTCTAGCAATAGTTCTCTCACCTTTGGTATCTTTTTCTGGGAAGGCAGAGAAAATGCAGAATTGATGGAAGCTGATGGTGGCCCATCTCCTTGCTGGGGAAGACTCAGATTCATGGTGAAGTGTCCCCCTCACTCTCTAGCCAACCTGGCTGGCCTTGGTATTTCCTTATTGAAAAATTGGCCAGGTCATGTTGCAAACTCCATCCCCTTACCACTTTTATTCCCCCTTCAAATTATCTAAGAAGCTAGGGTTATTCCAAATCTTAAGTGCCCTTGCTTTATCTAAAATAACAAGATCATGAAAATGGGGTGAGCCTGTGGCCTCCAGTATCATCAGGCAGGGACTCTCGTACATTATAGATTTCCTTGCAGTCCTCTCCTTTTGGGGATCTATGGCTTTCTCAGAAAGAGCTGCTTCCCTGGGCAGGCCCTCCATAGTCCTCAGCATCCATTTCCCATAACTCATATTCATTAAGCAAGGTTAGAGCAACAGTAAGATATAAACACAGCCTCTTGGAAGTTTTAAAACGGTCTCTTCTGAGTGCTAACCCAATCATTTAACTGCTTGCACCCTAACTGGAATCTTATGCCTCCAAACCTTTCACAATTTATGGCCTAAGCTTTGGTAGCTCAGATTTTAAGTAGTGACTTTCTAAGACATAGGACCCAGTTGCAAAATTCACAGAAGAGGGAAACAGCTCTTTTCAGGTCACCTGAAAAGCCCACCTATGGGGCCTGAAGGAAAAGAATGGAAGCAAGGGACACCTCCCTGAAGTTCTGAGGTCTTCCTGTGGTGGGTCTGTAATGGAACAAGGGATCAGGGGATGTGACTCTCAGAGCTGCATCACCCATCTTTGTGTCTCAGAATTTCCGTTGCTCCCTAAGGCAATGGGTGTAGGCCATCAGTGACCAACTGTTTCATGACTCCTAGACACACCTTTCCTATTGATTTTGCAGACTATGAGTAGGTGAAGCCATAAATCATGATTTCTAATGAGTGGCTCCCCCTATGCAGCCCTCGCACATCAGTCAGTGGCTCAGCCACCTCGCAAAGAGGCAGAAAGTGTTGTCTGTCTTCAGCGTGGAGAGGAGAAAGCCTTACAGATTCATAAAATGGAACAAGTCTGAAAAGTCTAAGACTGTAAGAAACAACAACCAAATAAACGTGAAAAGACCAAGAGTTCCTGGAGTGTCTTGCCTCTGGTGTAGGACAAAGCAGAAGAGAGGCAGGGTTCTGGTTGAGCCCGACAATATAGGTGTCAAATGTTGATGTTGTTATACCTTTCTCCCTCAGAGAAAAACTAGCAACTATCTCCCCACTGGTTTGTGACAACAGAGAAAAACCACATACAATACACACACACACACACACACACACACGATAGAGGTAAGATATAAAGATATTCAAGGCATGACAAGACAACGGAGTCCAGATGATCCGGCCCCTTCACAATTTGTGGAAGATGACTCTGTCTTGGACTATGCTACTGGGTTTTATGGGGGTCGGGGACTGGGACTCCTTTAGCTGACCTCAGTTCCTATCCTGCTTCTGTTGGAATGAGTCATTCAGCTATGATGGTTGGAATTGTTCAGCGAGGCAATTTCGGATGAGTCATCCTGATCTCTACCTGACCAGGGAAGGTTACCAGCTGTTTTACAGCCCTGATGAGGAAGTAGGGAGCAGAGAGATTAAGTAAAGGACTGTGAAGTCCTTAGAGTATAAATAATGAAAATGTCGACACAATGAGAAAGATCTATGTAATCAGTGTCACTGACCATTATGCGGGGAAACTGGAATGGGAGCAGGCTTTGCGTGGTTTCAATAAAAACAACAAAAAACCCAGGTGGTGATTCTGAACTATATTTAGGATTGAGAACCACCACGGGTCTGGTTTCATGGCAGCATCTTCTGTGAACTCCAGTCCCCTGTTTACAGGGGAGGAAACGGACATCAGGTTTACCCAGCTGCTGGAAGTCACTTCTTTCTGGTGAAAGTCACCGTGAGGGGGCTGAGCTGACAGAAGTCAAGGATTGGGGATTGAGAGTGGGAGCTAGGATTTGAAGAGCCCCAGAGGTCGGTTCCTTCCCTGCTCCGGGTCTTTCTTCCTGTCTGTCTCCACTTCCTACCTTCCCTGAGTTAATGAGAGGCTCCCCACCCGCCACTCCTACTCTGTCATTTGCTGGCTCCCCTTCCCTCTCATTTTCCTGGGGGCTCAGTCTCCTTAGACTGTTTTTCAGCTCTCAGTGGGCTATGCTCTTTTGTTGAGCTGCTCGGAGGGGGGCTGTGGACACTCATTTTTGGATAAGGCCATTCTGAGAAACAGCCCCAATCTAGAGCGGCTGGCAGGGGAAGGCCGAGCATGCAGGGCGCACGGTACTTTGGGGTGTGGTGTCTTTGGCTTGTGGTTTGACTGTGACTTAACGTGTTTTGGCTACGTGCCTCAGGATCGTATTTCTCTCACTGAGTTACCGAGTAAATGGCGAAAGCACTTGGCTACTAGTCAACATGGTGGAAGTTGGAGTTCATCCAGAGAAAATTGAAAAACAAACCAAGACAAAACACCCATAAACAAATCAACAACAGACCTGTGACTTGCTTCTGAACACCAGTGCCTGAAAATGCCTAATTCTAGTCGGCACGCCCGGGCTCCCCAGGCATGGCAGAGGCCTCACCGGCCTAGGGCACCAGTGAGGACAAGGACTTAGGGTGGACCAGTAACAAGGGAGTCACGAGTTCCTTCCCAGCTTCCCTATCTGGCAGCCTCGGCCGGGGTGAGTTTCACGAGCTTCAGAGTTCTCCGCATTAAGAACAGGCTCAGTGGCAGGGAGTAATAGAATGGGTTAGATGATGTGTACAGAATTCTTCCAAAAAGAGATTTAATGGTGGAAGTGTTTGATGTGCACATATTATATCAAGAAAACTACTAAAAAAAAAAAAGACAAAGAAACCAAATTTGATCAATGACTACCTTGAGTTCTCATTTAGGGAGCATTGAGTTTATATTACCAGTGGTGGAATAATTTGGAAAAGGAGATCAATATGGCTTTACCGCATGAACTTTATAATCAGTGGCACTGCATTGGACATTTCGACATTGTTGAATTGGAGAATGTCTTGTTGTGTATATATTTTGCCACAATTTAAAAAATGACACTAATAACACTGAGTACCAGGCAGGAAAAATATGTTGTAAAAGGGTGGTAATGATCGTACAATAAAACTGTTAAAATAAAGTAAAATGCAAATACTGTCCTGCTTCCTTTATAGGGTTGCTCTGAGGAGAGGGGGAAGAGGAGAAGATTTGTGACCTCTTATCTGTTTCTGAGAGGGCCCACAAGATCATGTTCCACTTGACATGAGAACAGTGATAATTGTTGAGCAAAATTGGAGGGGCTGTGAGGAGACAGTTCTCACACAGCCAATCCAAACACAGGTGTGGGTGGCATCATCATTCTAATTGACCCCTGCCCAGCTCCTGGCTGCAAGTTGTGCCTAGTGGGTTCCCTGTTAAGGGAACAGCAGGCTGCTTGTAGTGCTGCGGGCCCAGCCCTGGTCTGGGGCTCATTCTTGGGCTTCTGTCTCCTGCCCAGAGACATTCACACGGTAGAGGAGGCAAGTGAGGCTGCTGTCCCAGTCTGCAGGTAGTGTGCTTGCAGCATTCCAAATCCTGAAAGCAGAGGCATTGACACAGGCACCTTTGGGGGCCAAGGCCCATCTTCAATATCTAGTATTTGTAAGGCTGAGAGAAGAGACTCAATTCAGTCACGAGGCAGGCGGCTGCAAAGAGCCACGTTTGCTTCTCACCTGGGTATGTATGGGTGGAGGCAGAAGAGTGAAGGCTGAGATTTTCATGGATCATCATCTTGAGAGCTCCAGCTAGCCATTTTAGGCCATCTTCCTTCATGGTTCGCTCCTTTCTGACAAAGGCATTTCTTTCCTGTTTGTACAGAACTTTTTACAGGGTCCGCGTTGGGGCAGAACTTTATAGGGTGGGCTCAGGGGCAAACGTGGAGGAACTTTGGTTCTGAGCAGACTCTAGTAAGTCTCACAGCACAGGGATGACAGAAATGGCACAAGACTTTAGAACCAGAAATTCATTCTCTCAGAGGTAAGGAGACGCGAAGTTGAAATGCAGAGGACCAGCTCTGGGAGAAAGCCTTTTCTCACCATCAGTTCTGGGAGAAGTTCCTTGATGCCCTTAAACATCTGTGGGCTTATTGTCCTTTGGAGATGTTGGTGTGTGTTGGAATCCGTTGTTCCCTGGGCCTGGGAGGTTCACAGTGCAGGGAGACCAGGACCTTGTCCCAGACACAACAAGGAGAGGAGTCCTTCACCTGGATCCCTGAGTTTGAACTTGCAGCCTCCTGGTGGTGTGGTAATTTTGCATTGGGTTGCTTTAAGGTCAGAATTGACTTGATGGCAGCAAGCGTGAGTTCTGAGAGAATAAGCTTCCGTTCTTTAAAAAGGTTCAGTTGGCATTTCTGCACTAGGTAACAAAGACCTTCTTTTTTCCTTGGCTCATTTTTGCACTCTCCTGCTTTGAATTCCCTGGGTCCACCTTTCAAATAAAATACATGTGCTAGATCTTTGTCTTGGAATTAGTTTGGAGGAGCCTAAATTGGATGCTAAGTAAACAAAGGAAGCTGGGCTCTAAGAAGAATTCTAATTCAGGATGGGAGGAAGACTCATTAACAAACAACCTTGGCTTCATCAGCCTCCGTAGCTCTGAGTCAGGAGAAGGCTCCAGCCTTCTGACCTATGGACTTTGAACTTGCCAGCCTCTATAACCATGTGAGCCATTTCCTTGAGATAACTGCATACATATGTGTATGTATAAGTATGTAAATGTATACACACATATTGCACTTTTTGAGCTAACTTTTTATTGTGAATTGAGTGAAGGTTTACAGGGTAGATCAACAGTTTTATATCAAACAATTCATATACATCTGTTTAATCTCCTTATTCATTGCAATCCCCTTAATGTAACATCACATACATGGCTTCCTCCCTGTGCTCCTGTTCTCATTCCTCCTTCTTTCCTAACCCTTCTGAACTTTCTCCTTGGGTAAATGCTGCCCTTTTCATCTCAAATGGTTCGTTATGAGGGGGTACCCAAAAAACTCCACTGGGTAGAGCTCCACCAAGTGATTTTCATGTCATGCGTTTGTCTTTGCTAGATGAGCATTGAACATTGAGCATCAAGCAAGTTTTTCTGAGTTTGTTCACCCAGCGGCATCTGCTGGGAGGTTCTCTCTGGTCACTGTGAATTTTTTTTTCACA
Source organism: Nesogale talazaci (assembly GCA_004026705.1). Taxonomy (NCBI): domain Eukaryota; kingdom Metazoa; phylum Chordata; class Mammalia; order Afrosoricida; family Tenrecidae; genus Nesogale; species Nesogale talazaci. Next base: position 27,926 of record PVJH01024589.1, read on the forward strand.
GTAAAATTAGTTTTGCTTGAACCTCATTTTTTGTGATGGCTGACTTAAGAGGATAGCCTGAAGCTGTGAAATTTTGTTTCCTGTTTGGGAAAAATGCCTCAGAAACTGTTGTGATGTTGAACACAACTTACAAGGACAGCGCTATGGGAAAAACTCAAGTGTATGAGTGGTTTTCTCATTACAAAAAAAAAATTTCAAGTAATGACAAACTTCATTTTGGATGTCAACTTCCTGAATGGAAAAAAGTGTCCACTCACAGTGCATTTGGAGTTCATTCTACCACGTCTGACTTTCTATTTAGTATATGAAAAGATCGTGCAACAGTGTATGACAAAAAAGGTCTGATTTGTGGGAGACCACCGTGGGATCGCACCTGCTCTTGTAGCCATCTCACTGCTTCAATTTTTGGCAGAAAAAACCAGCATGCCTTTCTTGCCCCACACACTTTACTCACCTAACCTCGATGCATGCAACTTTTTTTGCTTCTGTGAATGAAAGGACAGCAATTTGACAACATAGAAGAGATGAAAAAGAGAGGTGCCGTCATCTATCCAAACAGATGAGTTTGAAAATGTTTCCAAGAATGGAATTGTAGATTTGATTAATGTATTAAGTGTAACGAAGAGTACTTTGTAGGCAATAAGATTATTTTGTTAAAAAAAAAGAAAGTTGAATACATATATTGGAGAGTGGACTGGGAATTCTGGTTTTTGGAGCTACTCCCTCATTTTCTACAGAGTGCACATAGCACCAGTATATTTTTCCCCTTGTAGATCGTGAGTGACTGAAAACTGAGTTACAGAGATGACTTCATTTCTATGCTTGAAGGGTGACTCAGGGGTTTGGTCAACCTCGGTCTGGTCTCCTTTATGATTCTGAGTATTTTTTCATATTTCCCTCCCATCATCAGGACCCTCTAATATGATTCTTTTCAGAGCAGTTGATACTAGTAGTTGGGCACCATTTAATTCATCTGGTCTCAGGGTTGTAGATACTGATGTTGTTGAAGTTTCTCTGGTTTTGTGTCTTTAGGATATCCAGCTTAAGACAGACATGGCCAGAATAGCAAACAGATCTGACTTTCAAGAGGACTAGCCAAGATTCTCACTGCCCTTTGGGCTGGTTAGTAGAAAGATCAAACTCTGGAAAAGGACACGATACAATAGAGGGTTAGCAAAAAGAGGTACACCCTCAGTGAGATGGATGAACACAGTGGCTTCAACAAAGGACGATCACATAGTGACACCTGTGAGGACGACTCTGGACTGGGCAGTGTTTCCATTGGTTGTACGTGTTGTTATGAGTCAGAAACAACTTGGTGACATCTGATAATAACAACAAACAACGGGAGCCATGACCGAGCAGTCACCGTTGTGAATTGCAGAGAATCAGACTGTGGTTTTCCTACTTACATTACCATCGGTGTCCTCTCAGTTTCCCACGGAAGAGAGAAGATGGTGGAACTGGAGATGTTCTGATGGGGGCAGGAAGTCCAGATGAGAGAATCCCGGGGAAAGCTTAGGGACTGGGGTTCCCAGAGAGAGGAGGTTGCTGGGGAATGTGTTTCCTTGCTCTCTTTTCTAGTCTCATTGCAGCTGCAAGATCTAAGCCCAGCTTCGTTTCCTTTGGCTGGTTTGGTTGCATTGAGAGGGAGGGAAGGAGGGAGGTAGTCACCTCTGATTCATGGTGTCAGTGTGTACAACCAAACAAAACACCTCCCAGTCTTGTGTTAGCCTCAGGATCATTGGCACGTTCAAGCCCATTGTTGCAGCCATTGTGTGTGTTGCCTGTCTTTCAACCCACGAGGCTCATGTTTCAGCACTAGATCAGACAATCTTTTGTTGTAATCCACAGGGTTTCCATTGGATAATTTGGGAAGTAGATCACCCAGCCTTTCTTCATAATCTGTTGTATACTAAGAGCTCTGTAGAAGGCTATCGCCCATGGACGACTCTGCTGGAATAGGAAAACTGGAAAAACCAGAAGCTGTGTAAGGTGGAAATTTGTTGGAGAAGGGAAACAAATATTTTCCACCAATATGAACAATAGAGAAGTGGTAGAAGTACACCCTGTCAAAGATGGAAAACTTGCAAAATGTGGAAAACAAGGCAGGCCCATTGATTTCCAGCGTTCACAGGCCCCTTGCATCTGAAATGCCAGCATCCCAGCCACCTGAAAACCACCACAGACAGAGGAGTGCTGTGAACAGTGCTGCCCAGCTGGTTCCTCCTCAGAGTTACCGCATGAACAGCGGAACAGAACATGGTCCCTGCGTCATCCTAACAATCCTTGTTATGATTGAGGCCATTGTTGCAGCCGCCATGTCAGTCCTTCCCTTGGAGGATCTACCTCTGCTTTTTGTTGGATCCTCTACTCTATCAAACACTCATTCTTTCCTAGGGACTGCTCTCCCCTGAGTGTATTTCTAAACTATGTAAAGTGCAGTCTCACCATCTTTTCTTTCTAGCTGGACTTCTTCCAAGATAGACAGATTTGTTTCTTCTTCTCGCAGTCCGCAATATGATTAATATTCTTCACTCATTCCATAACCCAAAGACATCAATCCTTTGGTCTTCCTTATTAAAAAAATAAGAAAGTTAAAGTTTCATTGAGTGAGGTTGCTGGGGTTGTCAGAGACTTCTTCTCATGGGGAGATTTTATGCCTCTTTCTATTCAGGACAATGCTGGCCCCACTGCAGGAAGAGAGGAGGGATACAAGGTCCTGAAGAGTCGGTTGACCGTATTCTCAACAATAGCGAGCAGAACTGATGGAGCTCTGGACATAATGTGCCTCACAATACCGCGGTTTCCTCATGCAAATCCCTCAGTCTCAGTTTTTTATCTGTAAATTGTGGGTGGGCAGTGAGTGAGGAATAAGGGAAAAGGAGTATAAAGTAGGTAAATGTGGAAGTCTCTTTTAAAACATTAAAGGGATATTCCAATGTTATGAACACTGTGGTCTAGGCTAGTGTGACACAGAGCAAGATGGGAAGATATTAAAAATAAATGTATCTACTTAGTGGTATCCATGGTTACCTGAATCAGCAGCACTCGGGAGTAAATTGTGAATTCACCTATCATTCCACAGATGGGTAAGGCCCTCGTGGGTGCTGGGCACGAGGGTGAACTGGAAGGAGTAGACACATCCTTGCTCTCATGAAGCTTATCTTCTGTGTGTTAGTGGATGAGACACAATAAAAAAATACATAAAAGGGTGAGGGAGTAAGTGCTATAAAGATCTTTTAGGGAAAGTTAATAGTCTGGATGGGGAAGGTCTCACTGAGTAAAGACTGGTGGGAAATTAAAGAGAAAGCCCCCTTTTCCTTCATTTTTCTTAGTCTGGAATCTTCGCTGAAACTAATCCAGAATCATAAGGGATGCTGATGGTGCTGTAGGTCAGGCACTGGGCTACCAACAGCGAGGTGGGCAGTCTCAAACCACATCACATTTTGGGAGAACGATGAGCTGTATGTACAGTCCTGGAAACGCTCTATAAGGATGTCCTGCATTAGCATTGACTTGGGCGCAGTGGTTTCGGTGTCTGGGTTTTCAGCATAATAGAATCTTCCCCTGACAGATGGATATGGGACCGTGCACTGACTCAACTGAAATCCCAACGCTTTACTTAGCTCACCATTTTGACCTGGGCTGAGCCGAGCAGTTCTCCCAGTGGCTGGTCTCATTTTGTTTTGTGCCATCAGCTGGGAGCTAGTGGTGTAGAAGGACTTCCACTGGGGCAGCTGCTGCCGTCTGCTCCATGTGGTGGCTTGGCCTCCCGTAGGCAAGCTCAGGCTTGTTCACAGGGCAGCAAGGCAGGCTTCCAAGAGAGTGAAGAGAAACTCAAGACTCTTGTGGCCCAGGCGTGGACACGGCACACCATCACCTTTACTCCATTCGGTTCGTCAAAGTGATACTCTACAAGAGGGGGAAGAGCCTCATGCCACACATACAGATGTGAACTCCCCTTTTTACCCCCAACACACACTTTCTACAGTTTTATTGACACTTCATCCACATACTCTATAATTCAATAGCTCAATCAGTTAAGAAGTCGCACAATCATTACCACAATCAATTTTAGAAACAGTCCCCTCTTGCTTGTATTCATTGTTATTAGTGTAATTTAAAAAATGGTGGCAAAAATATGCAAAAAAAATACTCTCCAACTGAACATCCTCCACGTGTATAATTCAATGCCGCTGGTCCTACTGTTGTTGTGCAACCATCATTGAAACCCTTTTCCAAATCATCCCCCACCATCCCCATAAACTCAATGCCCCCTGACAAAAATGCTTCTTCCTTCACGCATGGTAACCATGGACCAACTTTGGTTTCTTTTTTTAAAGTCATTTTCTTGATATAATACTCACATATCATACACTTCCATAGTTAATTAGATTTTGTTTTTTTTATATTAATGTTTTTTATTTTATCATTTTATTGGGCACTCATACGTCGCTTTCTATCATACTTAGTTCAATACATAGTTACATACACTGTGCCAAGCACCCCCACTTGCCTGTCCTCATCAACATTCTCGCAACATCTGCCCCTCCACTCGGGCCCTTGATATGGGCCCCCCTTCCTTTCTCCCTTGCCCCCAGTCCTTATTACTCTGCAATCATTATTGTTTTGTCGTATCTTACACTGCCCGACATCTCCTCCTGCCCACTCCTCCCGACGTCTGCCCTCCAGACAGGGGACAGTCTGAAGATCCCCAAGCTGCCTTCCGCTCTCCATTCCACCCTCCTTCCACTCATCCAGCAACTTCACTCCCACCACTGACCCCAAGGGTTTTATCTACCCTGAGTTCCCTCGTTTCCACCAGTGCACCTCCTCCAGGCCAGCTGGAACTGCAGGGCAGATTTGGGGCTGTGATGATTGGGGGGAGGAAACCTTCAGGAAATAGAGGAAGGTTTTATGCCT
>PVJH01024590.1:0-32868 GCA_004026705.1 Nesogale talazaci
AAAGCAAAACTCTTGGGCAAAGCTTATAGCCCAAACAAACATACATTAACAGCTTTCCTGACTCTTACTCTACTACTATTTTCCCTATTATTATTGCTAGAACTTTTGTCTCTTGCCCTTTTCTTTAGTTCCCCTTTATTTAATCTAAACATCTAAAGATGTATTTCAAAGTACTATTGATCTATTTTTTAATTTCACTTTTCTTGTTGTCAAACCTTTTCTTTCCTTCTCATCTTCCTAAAAACAAAAGCAGACACGATTCTTAAATTTCTTAAAAATTTTTTCTGTATAAAATAGTATTGCAGGTCAGGAATTTGGGGGGACAAATTGCCTTCAATTAGCCTCGCAAATAACACTAACTGACCCCTGCAGCTTTTTTCCTTCTGTGTTTATCCTGGTTTACTAGAGAAACAAATTCAGTGACACTCACATAAGTGTAAAAGAGAACTGTATATCAAGAAGTAATTATGCACCAATAAAACATCTCAGCCCAGTCCAGATCAAGTCCATAAGTCTGATACTAGTCATAAGTCTGACATTGGACTATGAATTCCTCTTCAGACTCATGAAGTACATGCAACGATGCCGAATGCAGGAAGATCAACTGCCGGTAGGTGGAAAGTCCTGTGGGTCCAATGGCAGTCTCCAGGACTCTGACTGCCATCAGCATGGCTCCATGTAGTTCATTAACAGGAATATGAAATGGAGAGGGAGAGAGGGAGGGAAGGAGAGAGGGATAAGAGGGAGAGAGACCTGCTTCCTGATGGCAGAATCAAGAGAGAGAGAGAGAGAGAGAGAGAGAGAGAGAGAGAGATCCCAGAATTCTCATGAGAAGGCTATGCCCAGCAGAAGGGACCAGCAGGCTGTGACCTGATTGACACGTCTGACTCCAACCCTGTCCCGGAGGTTCTGGCTGACATAAAATCATATAGCTACCACAAACACTATGATTTAATGATCTCCCTCTTGTTGCCATTAGTAATTCCAGTTCCATGGGTAGCATCTTCCTAATATCTTCTGAGAAAATCTCAGCCTCCACACCAATATCTATCACCCTGCGAGTCTCTTTTGACTCATAATGGTTTTATAAAACAGATTAGAATTGCCCCATTGAGTGGGCTGTAGAAAGGGGCCATTAACAAACAAACAAACAAACAAACAAATACCCTGTCAATGTGCTGCCAGAGAAAGATGGGGGCTGCCTGCTCTATTAACATTCTACCATGCTTTTAAAATTCTATGTAGGGTCACTATAAGTATGAATCCTGTGGATGAAGGTTTCTTTGCTTTGAGAGGGACCGGAATGATTACAGAAGCCAAAAACCACGTCTTTGTCTTTCAGCAGCCAGTGACTCAGGAATGCCAGGATCTCTGTGAGCAACTGGATGCTTAACTGCCAGATCACCAGGGCTCCTGTGTGGACACTACCACTGACTTAATTATTATTTGCATCATAGTTTGCACTTGACTAAATAGGACTGTAAGGCAAATTAACACCCCCGTGTGTTCTGTTCAGTGCTTCCCCCACAGTATCCCTTCCATTCAACAGTGGAACTGATCCCTGGAATAATTTACTTCCAAAAGAGTTTTGAAGCAGTGCTTTATCATGGAATAGCCATAGATGATCAGATTCAAGGTAACCTCTAGCCAGCACAATTGCTCTAGACCAGCCACCTCAACCTCTTTTTATCTTCTGCCTTAAAAATGAAAACAACAATACAAAGGACACACTGCCACCTGTGATATAGAATCACAGGGAGCTTATAAGTGGGTTAAAACTGCCCCTATGGGTTTCTGAAACTATAATTCTTAGTGGGAGCAAAATGCCACTTAGGAAATCTGGAAGCACTTCTATTTTGTTCTACAGAGAGGGTAAAAGACTTGGTATTGTATGTTTTGGTTGTTGTACTTATCTTTTACTACACAATCCTGTGCTCGCTTTGGCAGCACATATACTAACATTGGCATGATATAGAGAAGATTAGCATGGCCCTTGAGCAAGGATGACACGCAAAATTGTGAAGCATTCCACATTAAAAAAATACACCATCCTTTGATAGGTAAAAAAAAATTAGTGTGGCCCATACATTGTTTAAAATATTTCAAAGGAGCCCTGATAGAACCATTAGAGAAGTTTTGGACTTCTAACTGCAAAGTAAGAAGTTCAGAAGAACAAGCCATACCCCAGGGAGAAAGATGGGGCGCTGTACTCCTACCCAGCTTTAGAATCCAAGCTTCGGGAGCAACACATAGCTAGTTTTCACATGTGTGGCTGCTTAGTGTATATTGAGAATGTCAACTAACCACTGGTGCTGAGTCTAAACCAATTCAATGGCAGTAAGTTTGTTTTTGTTTTTATTTAATATAAAATAGTAGAAAGAAAGTGATTGGTGTTCCTTATGTGCTTTAGTCAAGAAAGTCACTCTGATTCTGGCTGGTATTTGGGAATGAATAAACACTGAGAGTGTGGTGAAAGAAATTGATTCTCCATGGGAAAAAATGATGGCAGTGTTCATAGGAGTTCTGTGATCTTTAGACCTTGTGGGTAAAGGTCTGATATGTCACATGAAGCATGCTGGTGTGATTGTGAGTTGGTGTCCATTTGTAAGTACACGTATTTGTATGTTTTCCTCTAAAGGTCTATCCATTTCAAAGAGCAAAATTGATATTGTCAACTCTCTCAAAAATATGATATCAGAAATACTTGCAGGCAAAATAGGCAGGTTTATTACAGGTTTATGGAACCATTTGTCTCAAGCCTTTTAGATGAGTCTATGTGTCAATTCCTTACCTAAAATGTTATACTCTTTTCCCTTGTTGGGAAAATGAGCTAATATGAGCTAATATGCCTAAAATGTCCATTATTTTTTAAGCTGACACTTCCTGTGTGCCTTTAACCCACCTGGATGATATCCTCACAAATAGCTAGGATTATTCCACAGCTCAAGCGGAGGTATTGTGGATGCTCCCCAAATACTTGAGGATGCTGACACTAGCTGCTGGGCTGTTTAACGACCTATAAAACCTAAGGAAACACAAGTGCTTACCTATAAACTGTGAAGGACATACTTCATAGTTCAAAGTGGACATACCTCAACATCACGCATATAAATTCACACTGTCTAAAGAGAGCACAAATGTTTATAAAGGCATGCAGATTCTTTCACCACAAATTCAAACCTCATCCCCACATTCATGCTAGCATCACTGTGACTTTCTAAACTCAGCTAGCAAGAATGCACACTCCACTTATTCTTGAGATTTTCTACCATAATTGAGATTTATAAAACATAGGCACAGAATCCTCTCCTGATTACTGCAGAAAAGGATCCTCATGAAGATAAAATTGTGTGTAGAGATTTTTTTTATGCTGTTGGTAATTCATTTCCTAGAATGAATCAGTTAGTTCCATGTCAGCTGTACTTCAACATTAGTTTGGAAGACATTGTTGATCTTGCCACTCTGATGATACTCCACTGCCTCCTCCTGGGATCCTAGGAGCACACAGGTGGCCGTCAATGCAGAGGTAGTTTTTGTCATGAGTCAACCAAAGAGCATTGTTTGGCTCGGTAAAGGGACAAGCATGCACTGGGGTCAATGAATAAGGAAGACAGTCTGAGTTACTGTTAAGCCATCATACTTCATGGTTTCAAAATCACATAAAACCGTCAAGCTGTCACTAGTCCCACAAAATACACTATGATTCAATAAGAATATCTCACTCCTGCTATCAATTATTAATTGCAGTTCAATTTATAGCATTTATGAATATTTTCCAAGAAAATCTTAACTTCCACAAATATACCTATGCTACAAAACAAAAACTCATTGCCTAGGAAGACATTTTGACTCCCAGTGGTCTCATAGGAGAAATTAGAAATGCACCAAAGTTTGGCACTGCACAAGATTGGCAATTCAAAGCCACTGGACACTTTATAGGAGAAAATGGGATATTCCTGCTTTTTGAAAGATGAACAAGCCTGCAAAAATGCTGTCTTCCACTTACAGCAATGACACATCAAAGAACTTACTACTAAAATCTACAATACAATAGCCTACAATGATATATAAAACAATTAGTCCATTGAGAAGGGGGGTGGGGGGAAAGACCTGAACAGAAGTTTCACAAGTGCAGAAACCCAAATGGCCAATAAACATGATAAAATGTTCCTGATCATTAGCCAAAAAGAGAATGCAAATTAACACCCTCAAAAACAGTCCAACCCCTCCCCCCAAATCAGAAAACAACAAATGTTGGAGGGGATTTGGTGATAACTACAGGGCCCAGGAAGCTCCCTATTGGGCAGATATCCAGAAGAAGTAAGAAATAGACCAACCAGACATCTGTGCTCCAATGTACATCATGGCACAGTTCACCATAGCTAAGAATTGGAAACAATCTAAATTTCCATAAATTGATGAATGGATAAAAAACTCTGAGATATACACACAATAGACTACTATGCATTCTTTTAAAAAAAGCAGTGATGAACACATGTGGCATATTGCCTCATGGGAAGAGTTGGAGGAAACTGTGTCAAGCGAAGTTAGCCAAGTGCTAAAGGACAAGTACAATTGAGTCCACTGAGGTAGCATAGAAAATGCTACTAAATGCACAAGTTCTGGGTTGAGGACCAAGCATCCTGCCAGAGCTCCGACCCAACCCAGAGCTGCATATGGCATCCAGCTAAAAAGAATTGGGGGGAGAGGGAATGATGATAGTGGGGGAACAAGACACTAATCTACCTACAGGGGAGATATTGTTTGTCTCCACAGGAAAGGGAGAGAGAATCAGATCTCAATCCCATGAACCAAACTTGAGGGCAACATACAAACATTAAGGAAGAGGACTGTGGGCCTGGCCCCAATTCAAGCTATGTTGTCTTTCCCCCCACCCTCCCTAGAAGAATGCATTACAGAGGGCAACACTGAAGATATAGGCTGGAGAGTAACCGGTCTCTTCTGACCACATTGAAGCAAACTTAGAGGAGAGTGAGAGGGAGGGAAAAGGAGGGAGAGGAACAAAAGAGAGATAGAGAGGGAGAAACTCATCATGGTCCACCAAGCCTTGATGATGTCAATCCTGCTCTCAGCACCCAATGCACAGAAGACCATAGAGCCGTCTCCAACATGACACAGGACATCCCCTCACTAGCCCACAGCACTATAGGGGGCAACACTAGAGACACAGTGTGGGTAGTGAGTACAGTCTCACACACACACACACACACACACACACCACACCACATACACGCGCACACACACACACACAGAGTGAGGCAAATCATGATGGGAGTACAACAGAACTTCAAGGAGAGCAAAGTCAAGACATCCCTGAGGAAAGACTTCTGACTGGGGGCAGTACTTGGCACTTCAGCAGACCTAGTTGGAAGACATTCATGAAAGTCAGAAGTTAGATCTGAAACTATTTATAGGCTTTTTCTTAAATTTATTAATTCTATAAGTCAATATAAAATAGGCAGGATAAATGATCTTGGGGGCGGGGTGTGAATGGGAGAAGAGAATAAGTGACCATGTAGCAAGGAAGCAACAACGCTCACATGGAAGAAGTACAACAACCTGTGTGATAACGAGGTGTCGATGGCATCAGGTATCAGAAAACCAAAAACAAGAGCTTAGTTTACAAAAGCATAGTTGAACCACTACTCAATTTCTGCTCCTATTTGATAAGTATACTCAATATCATAAATTCCTGAAAAGTTGCAATTCCATAGGGCTGACATTGTCTGTAATGGTAGCTATATCGGGGAGATCTCTAATCTGTAAATTTGGTTGTTGTGATGAGCTTCAAACTGTCTTTAAATGTGGTTGCTGTGATGTGCTCTAAACTGTCTATAGCTGTATCTTGAAGGGCTCTCATATGTAATCTGCGAGCTTTGTTCCTGGTGATGAGCCTCAAACTAACTGTTCCAGAGAAAACCCAGCTAGGATGTATTGTGTTGGACTGGCCTTCCTATGCTTATAAAATTTGCATTTTTTACTAGACCATAGCTTCACATTTGTATAATCTAGATTCAGAGGAGAAATGGTCCCTCAATGGATCTCTAAATCATCACACTATGATGTAAAGTTAGAATTGTAACTGTAAAGTTAGAATTGTTTTGCAGAAAGTCAGTGTGTTAGTCCTGTTTGACTAGAGAAACAAAATCCACAGACACTCATATGAGTGTAAGAGAGACCTTTATAATAAAGAGCAATTGCATATTTAGAAAACATCCCAGTCCAATCCAGATCAAGTTCATTTGTCTGATAGTTGCCTATTTTTCTGATATTAGTTGATAAGTTCTTCTTGAGAATCACATTGCACATGCAATGATGCTGAGTGCAGGAAAATCACAGGCCAGTTGGTGAAAAGTCTTATGGATCCAGTGGGGGCATCTCTGGGCTCTGGCTGCTATCATCATGGCTCAAAGTCGCTTGTCAACAGGAAGGTGAAGCAGAGAGAGATTGTGTCCTGCTTGCAGGGAGGAAGAGTGGAAGCTTCCAGAATTCTTAAGAGGGCAACAGGCTGTGACTTGATTGACAGGATAGACTCCACCCCTTCACTCTTAATATCCTCATATTGACATTAGATTATCTAACTACCACAGTCAGACAAATATGATGAAATTTCTTATACACACACTTTTTAAATTAAAAGATCATTTTATTGGGTGGTCCTATAACTCTAAAAACAATCTAAACATCAATTGTATCAACCATATTTGTACATATGTGGCCATCATTCTTTTCTAGACGTTTACTTTCTATTGAGCCATTGGTGTCAACACCTCTCTTTTCTCTCCCCTCTCATCCTAGTGACCCCTTAATAAATTACAAATTATTATTATTTTCATATCTTATACTGATTACTATTTTCCTTCTCCCATGGTTTCTGTTATTCATCTCCCTGATGTGTGTGTGTGTGTGTGTGTGTATGAATCGAACTTTGTGATCGATTCCCTCTTTTTCCCTTTCTTGCTCCACCTTTCCCCTTTTCTCTATTCTTCAAGTATCACTATTCCCATTCCTGCTTCTGGATTCCATGTGTCATGAGCTCTTAGTTCTACTCTGTACCTAGCCCACAGTGAAAGGTAGGAGTGGGGTCATGATAGTGGGGCATCAGGAAGTCTCAAGGAAACAGGAATATTGTGTTTCATCACTGCTTTATTGTGCCATGTTTGCTCATACCGTCCCTGTGACCCCTCTGTGAGGAGACATCCCATCATCTACATATGGGCTTTGGGTCTCTGCTCTGATCCCCTTGTTCTCAGCAGTATGTTTTTTTTTCTTTGCTCTGGGTCTTCTAATACCTGTTACGTAGTCCCGACAACATCTCATGATCACACAGACTGGTGTGCTTCTTCCACATGGGCTTGTTGCATCTCTACTAGATGATCCCTTGGTAAACGTCAAGCCTTTAAGACACTCTATCTTTTAATAGCCAGGCACCATCCATTTTCTTTACCACATTTGCTTATGTTCCCATTTTGTCTTCAACAATTGTGTCAGGAGGGTGAGCATCACAGAATGCTTGCTTGTTAGAACAAAGTGTTCTTGCATTGAGGGATGGTATGAACAGAGGCCCAAAGTTATCCACTACCTCAGTGTATTATTGCCATATAAATAAATATATGCACATTGGCCAATACCTCTATTTTTATAAATTAATGTATTTACATATGTACACCCTTATGTTTATACCTCTATCCATAGCTCGGCTTCCTAGATTGTTCCTCTGCTCCTTTACCTTCCTCCTGCTCCACTTCCTTATAAATTTATTTTCCCCAAAGCCATTTTATTAGAAAATAATCCAGACCATTCCATAGTTCAGTCATATCAAGTAGTTTTGTGCAATCAGTTTCAAAACACTTTCTTCTTTCTTGGACATTAACTCCCTCCTCCCCCTCCCCTATCACACTCCCCCATCCCTTAATTTAATTGTTGTCTCTATAGTTTCTTCAACCCTGGATTTCACATACTGGAAAACATAGAAAAACACATTAAAATATTCAAGAAAACTACCTATAATAACAAAATAAATCAGAAATAAACCTAGTATGGAAAAACAAAAACACAGAAATTTTTGAAAACCAGGTCAAGCCCAAAGTTTATCAGAAGAGAGATCAAGTGACAATGCTTAAACCATTCACATCAGTATATCAAGTTTATTATTTTAATCTACTAAAATTGTCTCTCTGCTTCTCTGTCTGGTAATCCATTTGTTCCCATCCCTCAGTTATGGTTCGAGAGAAATCACTGGAGGCTTATTTCCTGTGCAGATCCTAAAGATGTATTTTCGGCTTCCACTACCATCCATAGACTTCTGCAAACTAGAATCTCACAATTTAAGTTCTGATACTATTTCCTCCTATATATAGATATATACTAATCTATATTTAGATTATATAATTATAATTCTTGAGTCACGATGGTGTGATTCTTTCATTTGGACTTATTCAGGACAGAAGGGAGTTGAATTGTTCATTTTTTTACTTGCACTTCCTTTTTTAGAACTCACTTTTGATATTATAACATGTGTACTTTGAATTAATTGTTCTATATTATGATGAATTAATGAAGTGTTTCATATGGCTAGGTTTTTGTATGTGCAAATCAACCAGAGAATCAAGACTGTGCAAGTGATTTGAATGAAGTATTATAGCTGTTTTCAAAAATACACATAAAGAAAATTTTATTAAAAACTGGTTTCCTACTGTGCTCAGCTTAAGTTAGTTCAAATTGCATGGGAAGAGGATATATAGATATATAGAGATATATCTATATATCCTCAGTTTCTATTGACTATCTCAGAGACCTTGTAAAGCAGTTTCTGCCCTATCCTATGAGACCACTCTAAATCACAAGTGGCTCAATAATCAAATTCTGTTGCTTAAAGATAAAATGTTGACATGTTAAAGATCCTAAGAAACAGAAATTTAAATAAAGTAATGACATAAATAGCTTTAAGACATTTTAGGTGATTTGCTAATATTAAAATTAAGTTCATAGATATTTGTTGTAATTAGAATTTCACATTTTTGAAATACAGTTCCTATAAGTAGTGTGATCTTTCCCTAATTTTAAAGAGCTATACAAGAACTATGGTGAAAAACTCATTATTTTATATAACAAAAACTTTGCCCATCTACTTGAAAGTTTAATTTGTTTTATTAATGAATGAAATCCTAGCAAATTAGTTAGGTTTCTTCTCATTAGAGAGAAAAACTTAAATACTAGTTGAAAATCTAACTTATCTTTTAATAACCTGGCTTTTGGGTGGAGGATAGATTGTATTTACAAAGCCACAGTCTCAGAAAAGGCTAGTGCTTTGACATTTCTCAGACCATTCTTGACAAGTCAAATATTTCATAGGAAGTCATGTAACTTAAATGTATTTCTATTTTGTAGTTAAATGCATATCATGTGCTCTGTTCCTCACCCTAGCATTCAAGGAATTGTTTTCCACGATTTTTACCTTGCTATAGGACAGAGTTCCTCAAACTTTTTAAACAAGGGATTTTGCTCAGCTGTCTCTCAGACCATTGGAGGACCTCACTATAGTTAAAAGAAAACAAAAACCCTATGAACAAATCCCTATGCACCCTGCACATATCTTATTTTGAAACAAAAAAGCAAAACAGGAACAAATGCAATATTTAAAATGAAGAACAAGTAAAGTTAAATCAACAAACTCACCAGTGTTTCAATAGGAGCTATTGGCGTGCTAATGAGATAATTAATGTCCGGTTCCATATTTATCACTGCTCATCCTAACAAGTGATGCAAATGTGCATCAGTTAGTCTCGATCTGGTTGGAGATTTCAGATGTTTCATTCTGGAAAAAGTCTGTTCACAGACATAAGTGCTGCCAAAGATGGTTGCCATTTTGAGTACATGGTTTCTGAAATTAGGAGATGTCTCAAAAGAGAGAGATGCACAGAAATTAGGAAGGCTGCTTAACTTGAAAGTGTCTTTCAGAGAGTCACAATTCTGCAGTTCCACTTGGTAAATTGTATCCACATTTTCATTGTCAATTAAAAATTGTTTATGGAAAAGCTGTATGTCCTGTTCATGGAGACAAAATTCTTTAAATCTAAATTGGAGCTCCTTTTGCAACTTTTTCAGTTGCAAAACATGTTTTGTTTGGGAATGCAACCAATGGTCTTTCCACTAACAGATTTTGAGTTGTGGTGAGATGGCAGAAACTTTTCTCCTTCACTTGATTGATGAGGAGGCTTAATTTTACTTCAATTGCTTTCATATATGATTGCATGTCACAGATGAGCTTCCACTTTGCTTGAAGTTACACACTGAAACTGTTGAGTAGTTCTGTTAACATTTATCAGAAAGGCAAAGTGCCATTTCCATTCTGCATCATTGAGCACTGGTTCTTCTTCTTCTTCTTCTTCTTCTTCTTCTTCTTCTTCTTCTTCTTCTTCTTCTTCTTCTTCTTCTTCTTCTTCTTCTTCTTCTTCAAAGCAGAAAAGCTGTAATCTGTGGAAGTAAGTCATAAAAATGTTTCAAAACTCTCTCTCGACTCAGTTAATGGACTTCTGTGTGGTATAGAACATCTTCATAGGCAACGTTTATCTCAGAGAGAAATTCCTGAAATCATGGTTTAATGCATGAGGTCTAATGAAGTTAACATAAGATGCCATAATTTTCAAAACAGAGGCCCACTTCAGTGATGGATGGATGGATGTGTTGGTGGATGAGGCAGTGTATGGCCATTGGGTGAGAATGGTTTGTTTGTCCATCTCTTGGTGAATGGGAGCAATCACTCTTTTCTTAGACCCACCAAAGTAGGAGCACCATCACTTGTCACACTGGCTAGTTTAGGCCAGTCCAGCTCCAAACCATTCACAGTTTGGCAAACCTTTTCATAGATATCCCCTTTCTAATTGTTCCTTTGATGCTTTGCAGTGCAGAAAGCTCTTCTGTGATTTTGAAATAGTCTTTTTTCCCGCTAATAAAAATTAGAAAGTTGTGCAGAATCATGATCATCATTACTTTCCTCAAGTGCCAAGGAAAAATAGGAAAGTTTTGTGGTAGAGTTTTGCAAATGCTGATGCAAATTGTCTCCCATTTCTTCAATCCTTCTTATAATTATAGGTCCTGAAAGACTCCCTGTACTAAATCAACTGGCCTTCTCTGTACACATCTTTTTGGCAACAGAAAGAAGGCATTCTTTAACAAGTTGTCCCTCCACAAATGGCCTGCCAGTGCATACTATTTGCTTGGCAACTTGAAAACTTACTCACAGTGATGAAATATTTAGCTGCTTCTGCTTCACAAAAGTATTTTGCTGAGTTTTCAATGTATTTTTCAGTTTTTATATTTTATCTTTTCTCAATTCTTCAATCAAACAATCATATTTATCTTTATGCTGAGTTCCAGAGTGTCGACACAAATTGTATTCTTTGAGCACAGACACTATATGCTGGCATATCAAGCACCTAGCTCTTTCCTTGTACTACTGCATGAAAAAGTAATCATAAGTCCACTGTTCTTTGAATAGCCTACACCCAGAGTTAATTTTTCTTTCTTGATATCAGTGTTTCCTAGGGATTCCAAATTGCTATTAGTAAAATACAAATACACACACACAGTGCTACAAGAACAATATACCAGCAATAACTTTGCCCACACAGAAACATATAGACTGCACTATCCATCAGTGCAAGCTGATCAGTGCCCATCAATGCAGCCTGATGAGTGTCCATCAATGCAGTCTTGCCAGTGCACATCATTTCAGCCTCACCGGTGACCATATTGGTGGCACTCCACTTTTGCCTCAGGCTCACATTGGTGTGATGTGGGAACCGGCACGATCACAGATCGTCCAGTCTGTGGACGATCAGATCACCATCTTTCCAGTCCACACTACCCTATGCGACCTGCACTGTGATCTGTGAACTCGCACAGATGAGAAGACCCATGCAATCAGATTCCACTGCAGGAAAAAAGAAGGCACGTATGCCTTTTTTCTTCTGAATCTAATGTGAGTTTACTTACACTGCTCAGAGATCGCAACAGTGTGTGGCGGGGCTCACACAGCACACGAAATATAACATCATAAACAACTAAATAGCAATCGGAATATAAATGCACTTACTGTCTATTAATTTGGCTTTCCTACTCCTCAGCTGTCTACAGAGCTAGAATAAGTTCCCATGGGGCTCTAGGCAGATAATCAGTTTGGGAGCCCCACACGATAAAACTCCATCAGCAAGAACACTGAGCACTGACAATTTGCAGGAATATTGAGCGCTGATCATTTGCATTCACACTGAGCACTGACAGTGATCATCCACACTGAGCACTGGCTGTTTGCATTACCTCTGAGCGCTGGCCATTTGCATTAGCACTGAGCACTGACTAATGGTGTATTCACTGTGATGCAACCCCCTAGAAACTGCCCCAACCAACTAAACAACTTTAAAAAAGACTCTCCTAACTTAAAAAAAAAAAAAAGATTCCCCAAACTTCAAAAAAAAAAAAAAAAAAAAAGACCTCCTAACATCAGGAAAAAAAGGCCCCCTTAACCTCAAAAGGAAAAAAAAGGCCCTACTAGCTGCAAAATAAAAACAAAATAGACCTCCTAACTTCAAAAAAAAAATCCTAACTTGCTCTTCCCTCAGTGCTCAGGCAGCACAGGCTCTGCACTGGCAAGCCTGTGACTCATCAGATCAGACCTGAGGCTGTGAGGAGGAGTAGAAATAGCGAGAAGGAGGGGAGTCCTGGGGAGTCCAAGAGTGCAGCGCCCATTCCATACATGCGTACTGCGGCCCCGGGACAAGTCGGCTGCTAGCAGGCCAGGCAGCAGCGGCAATGACCTCGGCAGGCCACATATGGCCCGCGGCCGTAGTCTGAGGACCCCTGCTATAGGACAAGCATAGTGTCTAAATAAGCTAGCCTAGAGAGCAGTCTAGACTATTCTGTCTCAGAGTTTTAAAACATTCAAGGAAATTGTTGACGCATCATAAAATGATACTCTGATTGTTTTATCTGATGGCTAGTGTAGATATTTATATCTTGCGATTTTCACTTTTACTTAATAAGATTTTAATTGCCTTTATTGCTAACTTGTTTCTTTCACATCTAGGCTTGATTAAATTTATCTTTTTAACTTAATGTCATTACAAATTAGTGATGCTTTCCTTGCATTAAAATGTATGTGCCAGGCTGAGCCCCGGTGGTGTAGTGGTTGTACACGGGACTGCGACCCACTGGGTTGGAGATTCAAATCTAGCAGCAGCTTTTCAGGAGCAAGACTGGGTCTCCTACTCCCACCACCAGAAGGCAGTGATGCCCCCCCCCAAAAAAATAAAAAAAAATGTATGTACCATATTCAATTAACAAAATAAAGTATTTGGGTGTGACAAATCTATGTGAATGAATTTTAACATAAGCTGAAAGGCTAGGAAGAAGACAGGATAACTGATGTTGAGTGTGTCTTTTTTCTTATAAGAGATTTTTTAAGTCATTTTGTCTTAAAACAGAATGTCTGATTGTACCAGAATATGAAAAATAGCAGGGTTAATTTGAGGTGAGTGATAAGTTGTAGATGATTTGAGCTGTACTACACATTGATGGAGAGAACAAGAAACAATGGGATATTTTAAAACTTTTATGACATTAGGTAAACTTTGGATTTATTCTTAAGATGGAAAAAGACTAGTGAATCACCACAAAATATAGTAAGAGCTATATGTTCTACTAAAACAGCAATGGGATCATAATCTTTTAAAGAGGTTAAGTAAAGTAAACCTAAAATTGTATATCATGGCTAGTTTATAACAGTGGTCAGTTCAAATAAACACTAGTTATCATATTAAGTATAATTGATCAGTGGAAGTAAAGTTAAGAAAGAATTGGTTCAATCTGAATTTTCTCAATCATATAACTGAGAAATAATGACAGAAAGTTCAGCAACTTAGGTTTGAAGCTGTATATGAAATTTTAAGCATTGTATTTTAAGATATTTCCTTTTGATCTGACATTCATTGTGAATTTTAATTAACCTTGTTTGCCTTTGTATTGGGAGTTTCCCAATTGAGTATTTTTTAATTATATGTGAGTATTTTTTAATTATATGTGTGTATGCATGTATTGATTAACCACATTCACATCAAATTTTATCATCTTCAGATAAACTTTTGTCCTGCTAAAATGTTTGACAAAAAATAATTCCAAAAAACAATTCATTATTTTGGACTTATTAAACAGGATTAATATCCTGAATTGGACCCACCACTCTCAATAAAGATTTCTAGAACTATGGAAGGTTACGTGGTTCATGAATTATAAAATTTGTAGATGAGGGCTGAGCCCCAGTGACATAAGTGGTTGAGTACGGGACTGCGGCCCACGGGCTTGGCGGTTCCAATCCAGCAGCGGCTCTCAGGAGCAGCACTGGGTAGCTCCCACAACCACCAGAGGCAGTGATGCAAAAAAAATTTGTAAGTGATGTCATCATCTCCCAAGCAATGCTATGTGTCTGCCTAATGCTTATAAGCAATTAATACTCCCTAAGTTGTACATCTTATAAACCAATTTTTAAAGGAAACTTTACTTCAACTAGGGTCAGTTTTTCATTTGGGAAAAGAATGGAAGAGGACCAAATAGTTCCTGCTACAAAGCATTGTCCCACAGCCACCCTAATTTAAAAGACACTCTTGTAGTGGTGCTTGGTCTATGTAAATTCATGATGGGGGTGCACATCTCTCTGAGAGCTGATTTCACTTCTGTTTGTGGGTACACTAGGGAAGGGCAAACTGCCCTTGGAGAAAAGCCTTAACATTACTTGCATGGAACCCAGGGGGAGACTCTGCCCTATATAATGTTGATAATCATGCATCTGTGACCAAATTTTATTTCCTGCTTTTCGTGATCCAAGCCTTATGCTATAGGATTTTAAATGCTGATTTTTCAAGGTGTACAATTCTTTTTATAGGTCTCAACAGGACTTATTTGACAACCCCACTAAGCAAACTGGACTTTACCGTATCATATCATGGATTTTACTTTAACATATCAGATACATATTAAAGGAATTGAAATATTCCTTTGAACTTGAAGTTGAAACTCCCTAATCTGAAAAGTGGAAGGTTGCAATTCCAAGGTGATGGGCTATGAAATCATTGGACTTTGGTTCAAATATCCTATTGCTTTGAGGTTTCCCAACAGGAAATAAACTGAAACTAGCATGTTTTCTATAATGTTTGTGTCTTAACTATGCAGATAGCTTTTTTTACCTTAGTGAATGAGTATTATTAAAATAGTGGCTTTGCAATGCACAGCAAGGATCATATGGCCTGCCCCACTATGAGACACGATGTTCCTCACTGACCCAATACCCTACAGGGGACAACATTGGAGACACAGGGTCGGGATTGCACCCGGTCTGACCCCACCACACCAAGGTAAAACAATAAGTGTGTGCAGCAGAGCAGCAGAAGGAACAGAAAATGGAGGTCTTGAGGGAATGCCAAGGATAGACTTTAGGCCCAGAGCATGGCACCCCATTGGACTCAACTGGAAGACACTACCAGAGGTTAATAAACAGACCTTGAATTCATCACAGGTTTTTCTTTTTTATTATTATATTTATTTTTTACTCATTTTTTACTAGACATTGGTTTTGTTGTTGTTATTCTCTTTTCTTTTGTCACTGCCTCTTGCTATGTCTTGTTTTTTTGTGCATATTATTATCTCTGCAGGTCTATCTAGATAAGATAGGCAGGATGAACAGTCTGGAGGAGAAAACAATGGGACCAATGGTTCCAGAGGGACATGGGAGAGGGGAAGGTGGAATAAAGGAGGTGGTTTTGACCAACCCAGGGACAAGGGAACAACAAATGATCCAAAATCAGTGACAAGTAGGGTGTGAGAGGCCGAGTAGGGGTTGATCAAGGGTAATGTAACCTAGAGAAATTACTGAAACCTAAATCAAGATTGAACATGTTAGTGGGATAAGAGGGAAGTAAAAAGAAATAGAGGAAAGAAATAGAAGGCAAAGGGCATTTATAGAGATCTAAATACAGGTATGTTCATAGGTAAATACATTTATATATGAAGATGGGGAAATAGATACATACATATACATACATATAGGGTTTGTACTAAGGCAGCAGATGGACATTGGGCCTCCACTCAAGTATTTCCTCAATGCAAGAACACTTCGTTCTATTAAATTGACATTCCATGATGCTCACCTTCCTCACACTATTCCTGAAGACAAATGTGTGAAGTCCACATGGAAGAAACACACTAGCCTGTGTGACCACGAAGGGTCAAAGGGATCAGGTATCAGGCATCAAGGAACTAGAAATTATATCACTATAAATGAGGGGGAGCACAGCTTGGGGACTCAAAACCAATCTGTAGGTAACAGGACAACTCCTTACAGAAGGGTCATGGGGAGGAGATGAGCCAGTCAGGGTGCAGGGTAGCATGATTAAACATACAACTTTCCTCTAGTTCTTCAATGTTTCCTATCCCCTACTATCATGGTCCTAACTCTATCTTACAAATCCGGCTAGACCAGAGGACGTACACTGGTACAAATAGGAATTAGAAGCATAGGGAATCCAGGACAGATGATCCCTTCAGGATCAGTGGTGAGAGTGGTGATACCAGGAGGGTGGTGGGAAGGTGGGAAGGAGGAACCAATTAGAAGATTCTACATATAACCTTCTTCCTGGGGTGTGAACAATAGGGAAGTGGGTGAAGGGAGACATCAGACAGTGTAAGATATGACAAAATAATAATAGTTTATAAATTATCAAAGGTTTATGGGGGAGGGGTGATCCTGGAGGGAGGGGAATATGAGAAGCTGATACCAAGGGCTAAGTAGAAAGCAAATGTTTTGAGAGTGATAAGGAAAACAAATGTACAAATGTGCTTGGCATATAGTGGATGGATGCATGGATTGTTATGAGTTGTATGAGCCCCCAATAAAATGATTTTTTTAATTGTGGCTTTGTGTCTAGCCCTCGTTGTTTTCTTAAACAGTTTCTGTATAAGTGAATGTTCTATGTATTTTAGTCTAAAAAGCTTTCCTACGTATTATTTTCATTTTTACTAGCATTTAAGATTCTATACCATTGGCTAGGTTAATGAAAATATTCTTGGAATTAGTTATTATCTAGCATAAATAGCATTTATGCTCTCAAGTTGATAGTGCTATCTTTAAATAGACACACATATGTATATATTGCTTGATATCATTCCTTATGAAATGATTATTGAGGATATGGGTGCATGGAAAAGTGTGGTAAAGAAATCAGATGACTCAGCTATCAGAAAATAGCTTTTGGAGTGTTGAGAACTTGTCTTAATAAGTAGCCATCTAAAAGAGTTGTCTGCTAAGTCCAAACAGTCTATTTGTCAAAGGAATGAGAGGGAAGAATTGTGTTAGAACTTAAATTCTGAGCACTTATTTTCAGAAGATTTTAAGAGTAGAGTCTAAAATCCATTTTCAAAGCCTCAACATTGACCAAAAATGTAGATAATCTTACAATTAGGCTGAATTCTTTAAAAAGTAGACTTCTTTTAGGGGTTTGCCTGGGTGTGTCCTGAATGGAGATCATTTTGAGGAATTAATCGTCATACCCTATTACTTTTGCCCTGATTGCTATTGGCCAAAGAGTCACGCTAGCTATGCTGATAGTCAGCATCATTATTTTCATCTTAAATATATCTCATAGATATCAGATAATTTAGAAAATCAGTAGGAAATGATAAAGGATCATGAAAGAGTTAGCCTATTGCTAATACAATGCTAGAAATATAATATAATTTAAGTTATTAGAAATAAAAAATGTAGCATCCCCTTCTCTTGCATTAAATGTTCCTTTTAACTTTATCAGCAGGGATGTCCTAACTCAAGGAGGAGGCAAGCAAGGCCAATAAGATAGCTATGCGTGCAGTCTTCCCCATGAGATGATAGTCTGATTAGGCAAACCACAGAATCATCCTCTAAGTTAGATAAACAAGGATGCATGAAGCTGCAGGCATTTGGTGGCTTTAGATCCCTAAGGAAGTGTAGGTATAGATAGTTCTCTGTGATTATTTTAAAATATACTGTTATATTTAAGTTTATAGTATCCTGCTGTTTGAAAGCGTAGTAGTGGAGTCTAATCTGTCAATTAGGTCACAACCTGATAATTCCTCATTGGAGGTGTGGCCTTTTCTACAGGAGAGACAGTGAGAGCACTTTCCTCTCTTGCCCTTCACCTTCATCCTTACTGGATTCTGTCTGGCCCCATGTGGACTGCTGACCCTGGGAGTCAACCTCTCAGCTGTCAGTGCTCTCCCATGTTCCCACCAACCTTGGTTCCACGCTCCTTTGCATCCATCAGCTTGTGGCTTCCTTGCTTCCTCCTTGACCTTTCTGCTTTGTCAGCTAGTAGTCAGTTACATGCATCTGAAGAGGATGCCAGCTAGTATCAGACCCATGTATTTGATTTGGACAAGGCTAGGATAGTTTCTCCATATAAAATGACTTCTTATAGATATATGAGTGCTACTGGTTTTGTTTTTCTAGATCACCCAGCCTAACACAATTTTGTACCATGGGAATGGAGTTCTTGAGAGGCAAATCATAAAGATGGAGAGTGAAGGTTTGACCTCTGTCTCATAGAAGGGGGGTAGAACTGGATTTTCCTTCTCCTTGGATAGCCAGAAGAGGTCAGATATGGCCAGGGGTTTCACTTGGTGGGTTTCTGAAAGGGAGGGGAGGGAGGTGAAACTTTAAGTTTTTAGATTTTTTCTTTGGTTATTTCTACCTGAAATGGCTGAAAGGAATAGTGGATGTTAAATTGCAACCCAGGTGAGAAAAATGGCTGTTGAACCTACCTGAGGTAAAATCCACACTGCTTAGAAAGAATGGCACATGGAAGACAAGCCTTGTTGGTTCCTCTTTGACAGCAGTCTAGGTCCATATGCATATGAATAAATAGTTTAGATAAGAAATGATTGAACTTGAGTACGTTACAAATAATGGAAGACTTTATGATAAAGGATCATATTGATTTCTGCTATCTTATTATCACATTATTGACATACTGTATGATAGAAGTAGTGCATTATAATCAGAGAGAGCTTGTATGCCTGTCCACCTTCAGCCTTTACAATTGAATCTTAAAAAGAATATTAGGATTTGCCTAAAAAAAGTGACTGTTGGTTTAAAATGGTCAATGATGAAGGTTTAGTATAAGTAAGCCCCACCCAGTGCCTTGAGTGCTAGTATATTTGCATTTGAAAATATATGCAACTCAAACTATTGGGTCACTGTAGAGGAACAAAGATGACTTTGCTTATTTGAATCTTGAACAAATAGTTTGCCTAAGGATGCATCTAGGCTAGAAGTCAGTCCCCATAAGAGACCTCTCCCCTCTATGACAGAAGGTTAAAGGGAGCCTCTGAGAAACCTGAAATGCTTGTTAAGTGACTACTTACATTCACCTGTTAAGTAGAAATGGAAAGATACATAAAATCTGGCCACTGAAAATTCATGATACTGACTCACAAGGACGAAAGGAGAGACATACATGGACTAACTGGTCTGAATTTAATGAGTTGAACAGAGCTAGGGCATGACCTACCCCAAGGGGGCTAGAATTGTTGAGAATTTATGAAGGGGCTAGTGGTGTGAGTGGGGGAGAGTCATGTGGGGAATTTCCCTACCTTGCTCCAGTATTATTAACCTAGATTAGAATTGTTACAGGATCAAATAAATTACAGCCACTACAAGGTCTTGATAATTTAGAAGAGTCTTTATTCAATTATAACTAGAGTGTTAGAATCTAAAAGTGATTCTTTGATTGCAGTTCCGAGTACACATTTCAGTCCATATTTAAAGGCAGAAATTCATTTATCACCTGTCTAGGATATAAGCAGATGTGAACAGAAGCAGAAAGCAAAATTAATGGATTGATTGTAACTTCAAGAGTTAGCATGCATTCCAAGGTACGTCCTTTATCATAACAAAGCAATAATAAAATTGATTATAGCATCCTGGTTATCAGACAAAATTAACTACACCATTCACATTGCAGCATCAAAAGGAATAATATTGAAAAAAATCAGAACAAATGATACATTGAAAAATAGTCTAAACTTACTGTAGTGTCCTAAACCTGGGAACATGAGAGTACATTCTAAAATTAATCACCAGCAGAGACTTTCCCATAAGGGGATGGAAAATGGGCAGTCAATTTTCTGAGACAGGAAAGAGGAACAGGCAAATTATTTAGCCGCTAACACAGTTGGAGCTTCTTTAGCTAGTCTGACTCATTCCTTACTCTTTTTATTTGGGAATCAAATCATTGATTTGTCAGTAACTTCCTCTGCACTTAGGTTGGTATAAAGTGTTCTCAATATTAGAAATGTTACAGGTGGCTAGACTGTTAGCCACACAAGAACCATTTTAGAACTAGGCTAACTTAAACAGTATCTAAGAGTTCCGATAACTAGCTGCCCTTGAATGTCTTGGCCCATATCTGTGAGCGTTGGAGCACCAGAACCTTGTATTCCAGGAGATCACCCCATACTCTGTGTTCCCAAGATGAGAACAGATATGAAGGCCAATCACAAAAATTCCGCTTCTGTAACTGCTTGTTTGCAAAGTTGCTGAGATAAGTTTGTTTATTTAGCCCAATAAAATCCCAAGCTTATAGCAATCTTGGTCTCTCTCACTCTGGAGGGATGGCCCCTGCGTAGGTCTTTTTTCTTCTGTATTTTTTTCTCTTCAATAAACTTGCTCTTTAATTCACAAGTCACAGCGTTGTTCTTGTCCGGCAAAGTGTAACAGAAGTTAAACAGCTTCAATATGGTTTTGGATGAACTTTATTAGCACAGTAGTCATGCATGGCTCAATTAAGAGTTCCAGGATTAGAAACTATGGGGGACCAGCAAGGCTAGTAACTAAGGTTGTAACTCAAGGAGACCAATTAAACAATTTTTTATATCTACTTCCAGTAGATTCTATTCTTTGTCACCTTTCCTTCACACTCTTCTGGACTAAAGTGACAGTCTTACAATTTTAGTTTTGTTTGCATAAAAACAACATTCTTCTCCAAGGGCAGAACACAGTCCCTTTTTTTGGGGAATGACAAATTAAGTCCTTGCCTTTTCTACAGGGCTACTTAAGCCAAGGACTTGATTTGCTCTGCCAGTCATGAAATGGTCTGTTAATGTAAGCACCAACAAGGTTAGGAGATGATTTAAATAATGACTCTGAATAGTAAGTGCACAAATGCCCACAGTCATAGAACCTGCAATACCCAAGCTTATAAAAGAGGATTAATATAGGGACTTGTTTGTGACTAAGATATTCAGGTGCAATTTTCAGGACTAAGCATTGATCCTCTTCATGTATATCCATACGGGGCAACAAATGAATTAAATACCTGGGTACTAAGTGAACTGAGTACCAAAAGAGCAAGAGAATCATGCTTCTGGGTAAGGCTTTTTTTCCTCCTTTAAAACAAAATCACTTTACTGGGGACTCATACAACTCTTATCAACATCCATCCATCCAGTCATTATGTCAAACACATTTGTATATTTGTTGCCCTCATTATTTTCTTTGGGGGGGCATCACTGCCCTCTGGTAGTCATGGGGGCTACCCAGCCTTGCTCCTGGAGAACCGTCACTGGATTTGAACCACCAAGCCCATGGATCTCAGTTCCGCACTCAACCACTATTTTCAAAGCATTTTCTTTCTACTTGAACCCTTGGTATCAGCTCCTCATTTTCCCCTTCCATCCGCCACCAACTCTCCCTGAGGAACCCTTGGTAATCTATAAATTATTATTTTTTATTCATGTCTTACATTGACTGATGTCTCCCTTCACCCACTTTTCTGTTGTCCATCACCCTGGGAGGGGGTTATAGGTAAATCATTGTGATCAATTTCCCCCTTTCTCCCTTCCCCTCCTGGTATCTCTATTCTCATTATTGGCTATGAGGGATTTATCTGTCCTGGGTTCCCTGTGTTCCCAAGTCTTTTCTGTACTTGTGTACATGCTCTGGTCTAGCTGGATTTGTAAGGTAGAATTGAGGTCAAGATAGTGGCTTGGGGTGGGTGGGTGAAGGATGGATGCATTAAGGAACTAGAGGAAAGTTATATGTTTCAACGGTGCTATACTGCACCATGACTGGCTTGTCTCTTCCTTGTGACCCTTTTGTAAATAGATGTTCAATTATCTACAGACGGCCTTTGGGTCTTCATGCCACTCCCCTCATTTATAATGTTATGATTTTTCATTTTGGATCTTTGATACCTGATACCTGATCCCATTGACACCTCATGACCACACAAGCTGGTGTGCTTCTTCCATGCAGACTTTGTTGCTTCTCAGATACATGGCCTTTAAGACCCGAGGAGCTTTATCATTTCGTAGCTGAGAACCACCAGTTTTCTTCACATTTGTTTATGCACCCATTTTGTCTTCAGCAATCATGTCAGGAAGGTGAGCATCACAGAATGTCCATTTAATAGAACAAAGAGTTCTTGCGTTGAGGCAGTATTTGAGTTGAGGCCCAATGTCTGTCTGCACATCAATACTAAACCTATAAATATATGTACATAGATATATTTCCTTATCTTTATAATAAATATATTTACATATGTATATGCCTATATTTAGAGCTCTATAAATGTCCTTTGTCTCCTAGTTATTTAATCTATTTCCTTTCACTTTCCTCTTGTCTCACTATCATGTTTGGCCTTCATTTGAGTTTTGGTAATTTCTCTCAGTGACATTGCCCTTGATCAAGCCCTACCAGGCATCCTACACCCTTCTCTTCAACTGTTTTAGATCACTTGTTGTTCCCTTGTCCCTGGGTTTGTTAACACCCACTTCCTTTTCCCCTCTCCCATGTCCCCCTGGAACTCATAGGTCACCTTGTTTTCTTCTCCAGATTGTTCATCATGCCAATCTTATCTAGATTGACATGCAGAGACAATGATAAACACAAAACCAAGACAGAACAAAATAAAGTAATGAAAGAAAACAAACAACAACAAAAAGGAGAAAAGTTATGCCCCCCCCCAAAAAAAGAAAAGTTTATAAATAGTTCAAGGAAGGTCTGTTTATTGACTTTTAGGAGTGTTTTCTGGTGGAGTGTGATGGGGTTCCATGCCCTGGAACCACAGGCTAGTTTTGGTGTTCCCTGAGGACTTCATTGCTTTGCTCCCCTTCTTGATCTGTTGCACACCCTTAGTGTTTCTTCACAGTGTAGTGGGGTCACATTGGGCACAATTTCCACACTGTCTCTCCAGTGTTGTCCCCTGTAGCACTATGGTTCAATGGGAAACATCACATCTCATGGTGGGGCCATCCCTATGGTTCTTTCTGTGCATTGGTTGCTCTAAGCAAGAATATCTTCCTCAGGATTTGGTGGGATAAGATATGCTCCACTCTCTTTCATTTGCTCCCCTTTCATTTGCTCTTGTATGCTGTGATCAAACAGGTTCCTCTCCCCAAGTTGTTCCTTCAGTTCTGTCCTCTGAGGTGAATTCTTCAAGGGAAAGTGGGGGCTATTCATGAATTTGGGAATGGAGCTGTCCCTACAGACCTCTCTATTGGTTCCCTGCTTCCTGCTGGTATGTTGCATTCATGTCTTGATGCAACCAGATTGAATTCTGTTCTCTTTCTTCCTGTGGAGATAAAAACAACACACCCTCCCCTTGGGTGGGTGAATTTCCTGTTCTCCAGCTACCCAGGTCTTCTTTTTCCCCCTCCTTTTTAGTTGACTGTCATATCTATCCCTCGATTGGGTCTGTCCCCTCTCATAGCACCTGGATCTCACCATAGAAACATATGTATACAGCAGCTTTTTCCCTGTGCCTCTTTTGTATTTTTAAACTTACTTCAGCAGACTCGTGTTGTACTTGCCCTTTTGTGCTTGGTTTACTTCGCTTAGTATAATGTCCTCCAATTCTTCCCATGCAGAGATGTGCTTCATGTGTTCATCACTGCTTTTTAGAGATGTGTAGTATTCCATTGTATGTATGTAACACAGTTTTTTAATCCATTTGTCCCTTGATGGAAATTTGGGTTGTTTCCAACTCCTTTCAATTGTGAGCTGTGCTGCAATGAACATTGGAGCACAGTTGTCTGCTTGTGGCTTGTTTCTTGCCTCTTCTGGGTATATATGCCCAGTAGGGGGATTGTTGGGTTATATGGTAGCTCATTTTCCATCTGTTTTAACTATCGCCAAATCGAATTCCATAGTGGCTGTACATACCTACAGCATCCCAGCAGTGGAGGAGAGTTCCTATCTCCCTACCGTCCCTCCAACACTTGTTACTTTCTGATTTTTTGAATTTGGCTGTCTTTGAGGGTATTGAGTGATATCTCAAAGTTGTTTTAATTTGCATTTCTCTTATGGCTATGGATGGAACATTTTGTCATATGTTTATTGGCCATTTGGATTTCCTCCCTTGTGAAACTTCTGCCCAGGTCCTTTGCCCACTTCCACAGTGGGCAATATGTTTTTCCCTTTTGTAAGCTAGCAGAATACTGCAGATTTTAGTAATATGGCCTTTGTCTGATATGTCATTGTTTTCCCAATCCATAGGCTCTCTTATTACTATCTTGGTGAATTTTTTAGATATAAACAGGTGTTTTGTCTTCAGTATATCTCACTCATCCATTTCAGACCCATTTGTATTTGTGCCCTTCCCCATTTCTGATAGCCTATGTATTCCCTAAGCCAAAGTTCTCAGGTTCATCCCAATTCCCTCATTGATGGCCCTAATAGTTCGGGATTTTACCTCAAGGTCTATGGTCTACTTTGAGTTACTTTTTGTGCATGCAGAGAGGTAAGAGTCTTATTTCATTTTTCTGTTGCTAGATATCCACTTTTTCCACCACCGGTTTTTGAAGAGACTATCTGCTTTCCATTTGATATTTCTGGGCCCCTTACCAAAGATTGTTTGTATATTCATGTTTTTATTTCTGGGTTTTCATTTATTTTCCATTGGTCTGAGTACCTGCCATTATACCAATATCATACAGTTTTGAACACTGTGGCTGTGTAATATATGCTAAAGTCAGGAAAAGTGGGCCTTCCCACTCTGTCCTTCTATTTGAGGAATTCTCTCTTAAGTCTGGACTTCTCTTTCCATATGAAGCTGGGAACCAGATTTTTAAATTCTTTGAAGAAAGATGTTGTTATTTGTATTGGGGTAGCTTTAAACTTATATAGTGCCTTGGGCAGAACTGACATCTTTACTGTATTGAGTCTTCTAATCCATAAGCATGGGATATTTTTCCATTTGTTGGGGTCACTCTTGATTTCTTGTAATAATGTTCTGTAGTTTTCCTTGTACAAATCTTTTGGGTTTTTTTATTCAGGTATATTCATAGATATTTCAATTTGTGCTTAGTGAAGGATACCATCTTTTTTATTTCCCTCTTCTGTGGTCTTGTCCAATATGAGGGGTCAGACCTACTTCTTTTAAGGCTACCACTACAGTTCGGGTTGCAGCCCTTTCACTTGTTTCTTCAGGCATTATAAACCCTTTGAGTAATTTCCATTGATTTAAGCATAATTAAATTTGTTTCTATTTTCTTTCATGTCCCACCCCTGCTGAAGTCCAGCACAGCTTTTTCGGCCTTGTGGTGAATAAGGCTCTGCTCCTTTGTTGTGAAAAGCACCGTCACTATTTGCTGGCAGTCATTTCAAGTGGGGCATTAAGTTTAGAAGAAAAGCAGGCACAGAGTTCAGCATGAAACTCTTTCTGCTCTTCACAGGTGACAGCAGGCAGTCAGTGTCTGACTGCTTTTTGCTCTCTAATGATGAGAGAAGGCTGGTGATTGTGGGCTAAGAGGGATTAGGGACAGAGCCCATAGCAAACACATTCAGGCAAGATGGTGTGTGTGTGTGTGTGTGTGTGTGTGTGTGTGTGTGTGTGTCAGGGGGTGGGGGCTTTACCCAAGAAACCACAGTAGACGGTCAGGGCTTGGAGCCACCACAGGGAATTTTTCATTTTATAAAGAGATTTTGGAATACAGGTGGGACTAGGGATGTTATATAGAACACCCTGAGCTGCCAAGTGCAGAGAGAGTGTTTTGCTGCTGCAGAAAGATCTTGTACAGACAGTTAAAGACACTGAGCAGCCAAAAGGTGTTATGGAAAAGAGAAGATGCAAATTAACCAAAGATGACTGAGGCTGCATTCCATGGGGAAGGTGGAGACAAACATAATTAAGCCAAAGGAGACATAGTTAATTAAGCCAATTTTTAGCCCTCTCAGTTCAATGATGAGGGGAATCCCACTTAAAGTGAAACCATTCAGGTGTTTACCTGACATGCAGGTTAGAGCACTTATTAGATGGAAACTCCTGAAAATATAAACAGACAATTATCAGGGAAAATAAACAAACAAAAGTAAAGAAAAAGTGTTTTATGGGCTGAACTTACAGAGCATTTCTTGGAAACAAAGATTAATTGCCCATTCAAAAACAAATTCCTGTTCCTAACCTCTGGGTGAAACTGCTTAAAGTCCTTCAACAAAGACACAGAGGTCAACAGGTGATCTATTTTGACAATACTGAGGAGTAGATAAAACAAAACTTCAGAAAGGCAAAAGATCTTTGGAGGGAACATGAAAAGGACAATGCAAAAAATGAAACCAGGAGAAATGAAAACCAAACCAGATATTTTTCTGAATCAGCTGTTTAAAGTAGTTCTTTATTTTTTTCTATAAAAACAAAAGCACATACATAAAGATATCTACCTTCCAAGGCTTAAACTTTTGCCAAGTGCCCTGGCAGATTAGCAGATTAGATTCATATTTATTCAGTCTGTCCAAATCCCAGGTGTGTGGCTCAAAGCACTCCATGTTCTTTAAAAAATAACACACAAAGTTTTTAAATGTATAAAAGAAAGAATGTTTGGTCCTGATTAAAATTCATTTCATTTTAGCCAACAATTTAAGCTTGCCAATAGAAACCACAAAAATAACAACCAAAAGAAATTTGGGGTTTTTTTGTCCAGACGTCCAGTCAGTCAGGTCTGTGACGACAAGACTAAAGTCAACAACCCAGTCACTGGGTGGGAGGAAAGGAAGAAAAATAACATGATAGAAGAGTTGGGGGAAACATAAGGACACAAATACACACACACACACACACACACATACACACACACACACACCAAAAACAACAAATAACCAGACTGGCAAAGTTACGCAAAGACAACATA
This sequence comes from Nesogale talazaci, assembly GCA_004026705.1. Classification (NCBI taxonomy): domain Eukaryota; kingdom Metazoa; phylum Chordata; class Mammalia; order Afrosoricida; family Tenrecidae; genus Nesogale; species Nesogale talazaci. Next base: position 27,229 of record PVJH01024590.1, read on the forward strand.
GCCATGGCTAGCCAAACCAAATTACCAAACTTTGTAAGTGTCTGGAAAGACAAGCTGCCAACTTAACAAGCTACCAAACTTGTTGTCAATCCAACTAGCCTCCAAACTTGTCTGCCTCAGAATGGCTAGGACTGAGTTGACTAGAACCTGACCAAATAAAGAGAAAGATATTTGATCCATTAAGGTAGTGCGCATTACTTCCAGCCGATTTGACTTTGCTTATGGATGCAGACACTCAAAGTTCCAAATGGAACAAAGCTTTTCCACATCAAAGAACGTGTAATGGTCAATTTAGAAATTGGGTACCCAAAATGAGGTAGGGGTTGGGGTGGGGAGAGGTAAAGGCGTAGAGTTTTGAGGTTACAAACTTTCCTGGGTGGGGCAAGATTTTGATAGGATTATAGGATTCAGATGCAGGTATTCACAACCTGCAATAGGTAGGTAATTATTTTTTGTTTTGTTAGAATATAACATTTAAATAGGATTGGTGCATTTTCCGTTGTGTGTTTTAGCTGTATCCTGTTAGGCAAAATCATGATTTTATTATTGTCTTTTTTAGAGATCGTGTATGGTTAAATGTCTAACATTCACATGCATAAGGAGCAATTGAAATGACCATGGCTTGGGTCAGGCCTACCTTAGTCCCCAAAGTAGCATCTTATTTTTCAGTACTAGAAAGAGATCTTGGGTTGCAAATTTGCCTAATGTAATAAATCCTTTTATCTCTGTACTGCTGCTTCCATGAGTACTGATTGTGGGTCTAAGTAAGACAAAATCCTTGTCAACTTTAACCTTTTTTCCATTTATCATGATGTTACCTATTGGTTCTGTTGTGTGAGTTTTGGTCTTATTTACAGTGAGTCATCATCATACTGAAGTTTGCAATCCTTGATTTTCATCAGCAAGTGCCTCAAGTCCTCTACGCTTTTAGCAAGCAGATTGTGTCATACTCATTGTCACAGATTGTTCATAAGTCTTCCTTCAATCCTGCTATCATATTTTTTCATATAGATCATCTTCCCTGATGATTTGGTCAGGCTACACATTGAATCAGTATGTGGAGAGGATACAACTCAAATTTTTCCTGACTTTTAAACCATGTAGTATCCCCTTGCTTTATTTGTACAACTGCCCCTTGATCTATGTACAAATTCTGCATGAGCATAATGAAGTGTACTAGAATTTCCATTCCTCTTAAGGCTATCTATTGTTTGTTATGACCCACACAGTAGAATGCCATGACATAGTCAAAAATCCAAAATTCCTTTTGATATTCTCTGCTTTCAGCTAAGATCCCTCTTAATAATCCCTATTATTACAACAGTAATCATTCTTGTTGCAAATCCTATTCTGAACCCAGTCAAACCTCTACTGTTGCAACCTTTGTTAGAGCATCTTCATGAAAATGTTATTTATATTCAATATTAATCATATAAATGATATTCTATGATTTGAGCATTATGTTAGGTTTGGAGTGTGGTTCAAGTTGGTGCTAGAGTATAGATAAGGGATTAATCTATCCTACTACACAAAGAGGGTGACATTAGGTTCTTAAACAGAAAGTTATTACAGAGTTTTAATAAAAACTTAAAAAGATATTTCAAAATGTTTTTATACTTTATGTGCTTTGAAAAATAGAATACCTTCTTTTATTTTGTGTACTCAAAGGATGGAATCTGTTTTGAAATTTCTCAAGTACAGAATGTATTGGAATTCCCCATCCATAGAAAACATGATGTACTTTTCAAGTGATCCAAAATCAGTGACAAGATGGGTGTGAGAGGTCCGATAGGGATTGATCAAGAATAATGTAACAGGAAGAAATTAATGAACCCCAAATGAAGGCAAGCACGATAAGGGGGAAAGCAGAAAGTAAAAGAAAATAGAAGAAAGAACTGGGAGGCAAACAGCATTTATAGAGGTCTAAATACAGGCATGTAAATAAGTAAATATTTTTATATATGATGATGGGGAAATAGATGTACATGTATACACTTACAGGGTTAGTATTAGGACAGCAGATGGACATTGAACCTCCATTCAAGTACTTCCTTGATGCAAAAACATTTTGTTCTACTAAATTGGCATTCCATGATGCTCACCTTCCTAACACAATATCTAAAGACAAATGTGTGCATAAGCAAAAGTGATGAAGAAATCTGATGGTGCCAGCTATCAAAATATATAGTGCCTGGCATCTTAAAGGCTTGAAAGCAAACAAGTAATCATCTAGCTGAGATGCAACAAAGCCCACGTGGAAGAAGCCCACACACCAGCCTGTGTGACCACGGGGTGTTGAAGGGATCAGTTATCAGACATCAAAGAATTAAAAATCATATCACTGCATGTCCACCTTGCTTATATGATTGCTGAAGACAAACGTGTGCATAATCAAATGTGATGAAGAATGTTGATGGTGCCTGGCTGTCAAAAGATATAGCATCTAGGGTCTTAAAAGCTTTAAGGTAAACAAGCAGCCATCTAGCTAAGAAGTAACAAAGCCCGCATGAAAGACACATACTAGCCTGTATGACCATGATGTGTCGAATGGATCAGTTAACAGACATCAAAGAACTAAAAATTATATCATTCTAAGTGAGAGTCTGTACAGATTGGGGACCAGTGTAACAACAATGAAATATGCAACTTTTCTCTCATTCTTAAATGCCTTCTCCCCCCCACTATCATGATCCAATTCTACCCTACAAATCGGGCTAGACTACAGGATGTGCACTGGTATAGCCAGGAACCAGAAATATGGGGAATCCAGGACAGATGATGCCTTTAGGACCAGTGGTGAGAGTGGCGATACTGGCATGGTGAAGGGAAGGTGGAGTAGAAAGGGGGAACCGATTACAGGAATCTACATTTAACCTCTCTGGGGTATGGACAATAGGGAAGTGGGTGAAAGGATACATCAGACAGTGTATGATATGTCAAAATAATAATAATTTATAAATTATCAGGAGTTCATTAGGGAGGGGGAGCCAGGAGGGAGGGGGAGCCAGGAGGGAGGGGAAATAAGATGAGCTAATACCAAGGGCTTAAGTAGAAAGCAAATGTTTTGAGAATGATGATGGCAACAAATGTACAAATGTGCTTGGCATGCAATGGATAGATGTATGGGTTGTGATAAGAGTTGTATGCACCCCCCCCCCAAATGATTTAAATAAATTAAGGGCTAGTGGACTATTCAAGGAATTGTAACTTGTTCAAAGTAACTGAGCTAGAAGATTTATTTCTAAGCATTGGTCATTTAAATTAATTATGCAACTAAAACTTGGTTTAGTTTAAAAAAAGAAAGATTGTGAAAATATTTTTGTTTGTTACACACTGTGACTTTCCTAATGATCCTAGTTCTGTTCATGTATTTGAAAATCAGAATATCTCTCTTGATGTCTGTACTTGGAAATGGAAATATATGCAAAGGTTATAGGGTTGGGTACTTACCTGCCTTTTATTATGCAATGGTATTGAAAATTCAAACAACTACATTCTTTACACATATTTTAGGTGAGAACATATAGAACTATCTATTGGTACATGTAAATACAGGGAAGTGAGTGAAGGGACACATTGGACAGTGTACAATATGAAAAAGCAATAACAATTTGTACATTATTAAGGGTCCATGGGGGAGTAAGAGGGGGTAGAAAGGAGAAATATGGGGAGCTGGTACTGGGGCCTTAAGTGGAGTGAGGATGTTTTGAGAGTGATGATGGCAACAAGTGTGCAAATGAGGCCTGCATACAATTGATGTATGAATTGTGAGGGGAAGTGTATCAGTCCCCAATAAAATGATTCATTAAAAAAAAAGGAGAGGTAAAGAGGAACTTATATCAAGGGCTCAAGTGGAAAATGTTTGGAAATGAAAGTGGCAACATGTATGCAAATATACTTGATGGTGTATTGAATGTTATAAGATCTGTAAGAGCCCCCAATAAAATTATTTTTTAAAAAAAGAAAATTCAAACAACTGCATTCTTTGCACATATTTGAGGTAAGAACATATAGAACTATCTATTGGTACATGTAAATACAAGATGTGAATTCAAGCATATATATTCATTTAAAACAGTACAAGAATGAATTGGGAATATTGCCATTGACCCACTAGAAGATGTACTTTGGAAAACCTAAGTTGACTTCATTTATTTGAACAGGAGAATATGTATGTTTGCACATTTTAAAAAATATATGGGAGAAATTTCATGCCCTTCATGATGTACTTTGAAAACCTGGAAAATTCTGTTGGATTATATACTTCAATTGGAGAAATTGAATGGAAAATCTTTTCAGAGTTTTCTCAAAGACTGTTGTGAATTTTTCTGTTTTTGCTATACACTCTGTACAATGAAAACTGGGTAAGTTCTTGATTTGGTGTAGTTGAAGGGCAGAATCAGTGTAATGAGATTTTTCAAAGAATGTAATGGGAATTTTATTTTCTAAATATTTTAAATACATGGAGAACTATTTTCACTTCATGTACTTGTGTGGAATAAAACCTATGCTGTTTATCCATTAAAATATTATATAGAGTAAGTTCTCATTTCTAGTTACATAATGATATAAATATACTTTTCTATAAGTCTTCCTCTTTAAATTTTTTTATTGTGATTTGAGTGAAACTTTACAAGGTAATTGGTTTTCCAATAAATGATTTATACACCTTGTGTTCTGTGACATTGTTTGCTGTTCCCACAATGTAACTTCCATGTAAGAGCCCCCAATAATATAATTTTTTTCATGTCTACCATTTATCCTTTTCCCTGTATCTTCTTATCTTTTGAACTTTATCCTTGGGCAAATAGTGCCCCTTATATCTTGTTTGGTTGATTATTCTAAGGAGTACATTATAGTCCTGTCTACCATATTGCTGAAAGTTGTGTCACAGCGATGACTTCATTTCCAAGCTTGAAGGGTGTTTAAGTGTCATTGACTTGGGGGTTACATTACTATCTATCAGACCAGTAATATTGGTCTTATAAAAATTTTTTAGAGATTCCCCCCTGTATTTTACCCAACCCATTCTCTCCTGGACCTCCTATTCTGATCCTTCTTAGAGTGGTGAGGAATGCCAGTAAAGCACCACACAGTTGTGGAGTCAGAGAAACTAGGTTTGCATCGTCCATTAGTCCTTTAGTATCTTTCCTTCCTTGCATCACTGATTTTATTCACACTCTGCTCTGGAAGTGGGGAGACTAATAACTCTATATTAGATGGGCACTCACTAGCTTTTAAGACCTCAATCACTATTCAATCCTACAAAAATAGAATGTAGAACATTATTTAATTGAATAATGTTCAATTATTTAATTGAATAATTTGGTGTCCACTGATATTATGGTCCTTTGCTCCCAGGCCCTCATTCCCTCAAAGTGTTTGGTAATGAATAAATTATTATTTTTGTAACTTTGCCCCCTGTATGCTCTTTCATATTCATGAATATATTTAGCACATATAAATCCATATGTAAATCCTATATATTTTTAAAGGTGTAGTCCCATTTCTTTCCCCCTATGTTTGGTTTGAGTGGCTATGTATTCACTTACAAGCTATTGTTATTACTGCTATTGTAGGACTTGATATATATAATCATATTTATCTCTCTTGTCTTTATCTGTTTGGGTGTGTTAATTA
>PVJH01024591.1:0-32900 GCA_004026705.1 Nesogale talazaci
TTACTATCTGGTGAAGAACAATCTAAACTGGAATTCAGCAGCTATAATTAGGCTGAAATTTAATACCTTTTCATGATAACCCCTTTTAACTTATTTTGAATTTATAGTTGCTGTTGTAACATATTTCGTGCTTTCCTTTCAATTGAAGATTTTCTCTCCATTTTTGGTCATTGTTGCTAGTCGAATATTTTCTCTTTTTGATGGAAAGCATTTTCACAAGTTCTAAACTGAATGTCCGCCACCCAGCTGGTTCAAACTCATAGTGCCCCAATAGCACAGAGTAGAATTGTATTGTGTGATTCTGGGTAAAATTGTGTGATTCTGGGTAGAATTGTGTGATTCTGGGTAAAATGTTTCATCTTTATCCCGTGGAGAAGCTGGTTCCTGAAACAACATATACTTTCGTTAGAGCCCATCAGTTCTGTGAAGTCTCTTCTAAAAAGCACAGAACACTTGAGACGGCACAAATAATTTCGTGCGTTTTCCCCTTGAGCATTAAATATAATCCCCCAATGTTGATTTATTCAAGACGGTTGCTTTGGGGCAACAGTCTCGACAGTGAAGTGGTGCGCGCTTGCGTCCAGTGCAGTTTATAACCTTGAGAGCCTAGGAGGAAGTCTGACAGGGCCCTGCTGGGGCTTCTATGAGTTGGAATTGATTCAATTGGTTATACTGTTTCTATCTCTTTCTCCCGTTATAGTCCCTCGCTGAGCCCATGCCGGTCTTATGCAGTCCCAGCCTCATGATTTCAGATATGGCTGAATATGTTCCTATACGTACGCTACAATCTTCTTGTTCAACTTACTTTTCTATTCAATGTGATTTAGTCTGAGCACAAATAGTGTGACTGTACTTGCAAACCGATTTCATGACTTTTGCGTTATGCCGACACTTGTATGTATTGGGTGCTAAGCTAATGTTCCTGTGTTTGGTTTCCTGCACGTGGCTCCCCTGCTGACTGTGCTGGTTCTCTCGGGACTGCATCTCCCTGCACGACTGCCTCTCCTGGGCTGGCTCTCTGCTCAGCATGGTTTCTTTCTCACTCTGGAGACATCGCTTTCCAAAAGGATAAACCACAGCTACGCAGAGACCCCTTGGGGATGAATTCACGAGAAAGAGACTCAGCCTAATAAGCCATTCTCACCAAAGATACGCTACTCGGGAGACATTTCTGAATCCACTTTAAATGTCCATGACAGTTCACTCAGCATATCCGTTATTCTTGAATCTTTCAATGCCAGTCTTTCAGTTAGTACTGTCCCAAATAACCCTTAACTCATGGAAGGTGTTCCGTTTTACCTTCCTAGCCAATCCCTTGAGACTCAGTAGTCGGTTGTTGTCTATCCATTGGCTTCCTGCTAGTCCAAACTGCGGCTTTCAGAAGTGAGTCACTGCAGACCATTAGGAAGGCTGATGATTCGTGCTAAGTGCTAATGACGGGCAGCCAGTCTGAGAAACAAATCAATAAGAGTATCGTTTGCATTGTGCTTTGCTGGTCACTGTCCTAGAGCCACGCATTCTGGGTATCTCGATTTGAATACACGTGCCCTATAATTGTATTACCTCCACAGCTGATTTATTTGGGAGTATATTATGCCATCGACTCCACTCTGTGAATTCTCTGCACTTGACGATTATGTGATAATAATGACATTACAAACTCAGCTCAATAAGAAAAAGTTTGACTGATGGAAAGTGCTCTTAAAATATCAATAATAATAGTAAGTATTCTACACTTGTAATGTTAGAATCCTCAAGAAAGCTTGTCCCTTTTGTGGGAGATGAGGATGAAAAGTCCTACTTGCTTAATTTCCTACTGAAACAACAGGACAGAAGATAAGGCATATACAGAATCAACAAGTAATTTAGCTCTTTTGCCAGTTTCCATGGAAACAGAGCTATATAAAACTAAGAAGAAAAGGCATTAAAACTTCTGGTTCTCCCTTGGCCTTGAGCATTGACACTTTCAACATTGTGTTTCTCAGTACATTGTGTAAAACAACCATATCCACACACTAGACAGGTTTGGGACATTGTGCATAAATCATTTCATAGACATTGGTGAGGAATAGGCAGCATGTAGTCGATAGTTCAAATATGTATACATATTTCCTTTTAAAGTTAACTTAAATATTAAATATGTGTCAGCAGCTGAGATAAATGAGCCCATTATTTCTCAGCTTAAAGAGGATTTGCAAAGACTGTGTCTGTGTGCCTCTCCGAATAAAAGTTTTCATGGCATCAATTTGACAATTCTTGGCCGACCATGGGGCACTCAAGATGAATGTCTTGCCCAAGTTGTCCCAACAGTCAACAGCAACCTTAAAAGCCTTCATAATGGGTCCACGGGACCAGGAGCTTCCACAGTGAAGATACTCTTTGAAAGGTGGATCTGGAAGGGGACCGGTGATGTGGGAACACTGGGCACCCTATTCTTAGCCTGTAGCTGACTCATGTGCACAAGTGGAGCACATGCCTGATGCTTTGTTACAACAACACCTACTGTGCTACAGGACCTGCTTGTCCAGAATGAGTTTCTCTGTAGGCTGTCTTTTGCTATGTGCATTTTAGTAAATGTTACTCTTGAATGTTCTTTACTCCAAGCACAGGGGACTAGTCATCTGTGAAAAAATAAATCAAGATGTTATAGTCTTTCATTAACATGTAAATGCTCAGTTATTTTCTCATATGCTTTTCTTTACACATTGTTAGATTTACTCAAGTGCTCCTTTTAATAGAAATAATACCTTTTCCTCACGTTTCTAGTAGTCATCATTAGTTTTATACAAACAGGCATTTTCTATACCAAAATAAAATCATTTTTAAAAGTCTATTCAGTTTTCATACATTTTTACAACTCAATACTAGATCTATCTTTGGTCTTCCAATTGAACATATTTTAATATACTTTTTATACAACAAGATAAAACTTCATTAAACACATGCTCCTTATAATGATCTTTGGAAGGCATTGTAAATTAGGTAGTGTAACTTCTAGGTGCAAGAGTTAAAACACACACACAATCTAAATTTTGGATGTCAGACAAAGCTGACAATTATAATTTCAAAAACTGTTTTTCTTTCCCCTTTTCCAGGAAAAGAATGAATGATTTACTTGAGAAGAAAGTATTTTGTTAGAGGACTCCCAGGTGGGAGAGATAAAAGTTAGGGCAAAGATTATCAGGTGCTAGAAACTGGAAAAAATATCAATTTTTTTGGTCCCAATCAAGAGAGTAGTAGAAAATGGAACTGCAGAATAGGGTAGTTAATAAACATGATGGGTAACATGTAAAATCTTATGAAAATTGTTTTCTGTTAATCTTTTCCTGCAATGGAGTTTTTCTGCACTGGGAAGGGAGACCAGAGGTTCGGAGGAAAGAGCAAAGACAGAAACATGGAGGCCAGTGGGCTCAGTCTTAATCACAGTCATGTGTTCATGATAAGGACCTTAATAAAGTTAGTAGAAGTAGAAATGCAAAGGGAATGAGACAGTCCTAAGGAAGACTCCAGAGATTATTTACTGAAGAACTTGTAAAACATTTTTGTTACAAAGATAATGTAATATTCCTGAATAATTTTCATCAAATTTACCCAGTTGTCAAAATTAAACATCATATCTGAGACAATTGATTACAGAAATTATTTAAGCTTAACAAATCAGCATGGATACAATTTTCTTAACTGAATTACAGTCAGTTCTAATCATCTCCGGTTTTTGACTAACAACGAATTGTAGCAATGGTGTCGGGTAGTGTCTGATTTCCTCTGACTTCACAGTGAGGAAAGAAAATCAAATGAAACATCAACCCAAGCCCAGTTCCCAAAAGGCTGAAGTCAATATGGCTCCGCTCATCAATCTTCTGCACAAGTCTTGACAACAATGAACCCAGTCACGACTCTACACTTCTGATGCATTCCATAATTCATGGCAATGACCATACAAAGCTCTCAGAAAGTTCGCATTATTATGGGATGTATTTGTTCAGAGTGAGAAACACTAAGGAGATAGTTCTTCCTTTTAGAATCCCATCTTCAGCCAAGTTGCCTCCTGGCCTCTACCTTGCTTCACAAAATAGCAGAACTCTTCTAGCACTGTCCACAAGTGCCCAAAGGGTACTCCACTTGCTCTACCTAAAGGCACTCAGCTCTCGCTCGATGAATTGGCTAATTTAGCTACACCAATTTGGTGATTGAAGGAACCCCACTCCAGACACAAGCGAACTCATCCCTGAATCGCTGAGCTTTACTCCATCCATAGGCTGGAAACTCTACTGTTCTTTCTTATGCTCTTCCTCTTCTGCTACTCCTCTGCTTCTCCTAAGGAGACCCACCTCTCTGTTTCCTGGATTGAGGGCATTCAGCTCAGAGTTCTTGGGGTCCAAACATATGATCTACACCTGGCTGATCTTTCTTTAGTATATTTAATAGCAACAATCCCTCTCAAGGAATCCCACTGTTCTGGCTGGGTTTGATAATTTATTGCAATGGCCAAAGAAAACTTCGAGATAACACTCAAGATTATGGATCTATTAGGAAGACTAAAATGTTACAAAACCCTGAAAGGTGTGAGTCCAGACTGTGTCCTTTTGCTACATTTATTCAATGCACATGCCGAGCAACAATTGAGAAAAGCTGGATTTTATGAAGAGTGTAGCATTAAGATTGGAGGAAAGCTTATTAATAACCTGCAATATACTGATGACACTAGCTGGCTTGCTGAAAGTGAGGAGAATTTGAAGCACTTGATAATGGAGGTCAAAGATTGCAGCCTTCAGTAGGGATTGCAAGTCATCGTAAAGAAAGCCAAAATCCTCACAACTGGACCAATAGTAACAACATGATACACATAGAAAAGATTTAAATTGTCAAGACTTTGTCTTACTTGGATCCACAATCAGTTCTAATGGAAGGCCCGGTCAAATGATTATCAAAGGACACATTGCATTGGTTCAACCAGCTGCAGGAGGTCTCCTGAAGACAAAACTCTTACTTTGAGAATGAAGGTGTGATATTTATAACTGCTCATTTGCATGTGAAAACTGGGCATAGAAAAGAATGCCTAAGAAGAATCCAAATATTTGAAGTGTGGTGTTAGAGAGTATTGAAAGTACCATGACAAAAAAGAAAAAAGAAATTACCATGAAAAGAAGAAAGTACCCTGGACAGCCCAAAGAGCAAACAGATCTGTCTTGGCAGAAGTAAAGGGTGAGTGCTCCTTAGAAACAAGCATGGAGAGGCGTCTTTGTAAGTACTTTTGATGAAGGCTAGATCACTCCCTGGAAAAGGACATCAAGCTTGGTCAAGTGAAGGGACAGCAAAAAAAGGAAAATGCTTTCAACCAGATGGTCTGACACAGTGGATGTAATTGTGAGCTCCAATTTTGAGGATTTCAAAAGCCCAACGATGAGTTGTTCTGTTGTACACGGGGTCTCTGTGTATCAGGACTGCCATGGTGGTTTCTAACAATGCTATGACATAAAATGGTAAGAGTACAGTTCTTTTGTCCACATTAACCAACCCTGACAAAGAAGTAGAAGCAGAACCTTGCTTCTGAAGCATTTTAGAGTAATTGAAACAGGCAACCTTTTGAGTAGCCTGCTAGCCCAGGGACTCCCAAATGAGCCACAAGGTCTGTCATTTTTTTTTACTTTAAGGGAGTGTCACTTCTTCCTTCAACAGTTTTGGGAAGTGATGCATGTCTCTTCCCTTGTGTTCTTTATTAACTTTATTTATTGTTTCATGGCTACATTTTCTCTACTTTGAGAATTCCTCCTTCCTGCCAATAATAATCCTTGTACCTACAACACGTTAATACAGTACAATCTACCTGTTTTAGCCCCCAAATCTATTCCATCTATAGTCTTTTATTCCATGGAAAATAAAATGTTTTCAATAAACAATTGGGTAGCTTTAAATCCCAAACCAAACTCACTGACACCAAATTAGTTCCAACTCAGAGCAACCCTGTGTAGGCTAGAAATATTTATGGGTCTGATAGTCTCCTCTTTCTCCCGCTGATGTCCTCGTAACTTTGACCCACCAACCTTGAGGTTAGCAGTCCAAAACTTACCCGACAGAACCATGAAGACTTTGAAACACTATTATTCTGTTTACCACAAGGTATTGGTATTTGTAGTAATCACTGGACACAGAAATGTTGTTTCTCATAGAATTACAACCCAAAGTCATAATGAGTTGCTTCCCCATAAATTTCTTTCTTGCTCAAATGAAATGCCAAACAAGGGTATGTAACCGCTAGCTTACTTCAACAAGTAGTGATATAGTACGCAAATCCCATCTCGCTCAATGCTCCATTCACTTGGGTATTACCAAGCTTAATCCCAAAGGAGAAATCATGGTAAAACAGTCTCGCCATGAAAAGTGGAAATGTCAGGCAATGTTATGGTGCCCAGCCCTGGTTCTCAGATTTGTAAGGCCAGAATTCTATCAAATGAACACATATAACTGAAATTAGGAAATGGTATATATACAGAAAGAAAAAAATAAATTAGTTGACAAGCCATTTGGTGTTTTGTCAGTTACCAGATATAGAAATAAAACCAAGAAGCATTCAGAATTAAATATATGTATATTTAATATATATTAAATGCGACCACTTCAGATAATTGGTCTCTCCAACCTTTGACTGCACCATCTCCGAAATATGCCCCATTCTGAAGCTGCGGCAGGACTTGGCAGTGTCTTGTCCTCTTGTGCATTGGGTTGCTGTGACTCAGAATTGACTCAACATTACTTAGCACCATGATAATCCCAGAAAAATACTAATTAAAAAATTTAAAAATAGAAATTTATATATTATGAATTAGGTGAAAGTTTACAGAACAAGTCATCAGTTCACATTAAATGACTGATAGATATTTGTTTCCATTTATTCATTGCAATCTCCTCCACATATCTCTTATCCTACTTTCTGTTTGTATATCCTTTTCCATTCTCCCTTCTTTTTTAACCTTGGGTCCACATGACCCTCCCTATCTCAAGTGTTTTATTATTCTAACAAGAAGCTGAGTTTCATTCTGAACTGGAAGGAGGACGTATTGTAGGTGTTCCAGCAGTGTCTATCTAGCTATTTCTTTTATCATTTTGATTTATTTTCCATATTTTCCTTCCCTTCCATGGAGAATTTTCCAATTGAATCCTTTTCAGGGCAAATGGTAATGGCATTTTCTAGTACTTTTGGATTAATTTTAATTTGTAATTGACAGGAAGGGATCCATATTTGTGTGCATTCCAAAGAGAGTGATCCACCCGAAGGTTCAAACTATAGAATGACATCATTGATATCACACCCAAGTAAATTTTTGCATAAGGTCATCCAACAGCAGTTGCAGTAGTATAGTCACAAGAAACTGCCAGCGTTAAGGCTGAATTCAGAAGAGGAGATGAGACCAGGGATAGGGGATCAGAAGAGGATATGGGGAATGAATTGCTGACATCAGATGGATCTTAGCTCAAAGCAGAGACTCCCAGAATGATGTTTATTTGTGTTGCATTGGACCATATTTAACTGGGAATAACCTTGAGAAGAATAGAAATTTCAGAGCGCGTTGTTGTTCTCATGAGGGACTTGCGCATGGACATGGGTCACGAGGTAGTAGAACAAGGAGAAGGGACATACTGCAGGTTTTAAAATCAGGAAGGTGTAAATCAGGGTTGCCTCCTTTCCCTACGCTTGAGCAATCTATACACAGAGTACCATTACCATCGACTGCTCAAAAGATGAACCAAAGAGCTCGTCGGAGACTTTGTCTTGCATACTTTGGATATGCTGTCAAGAGAGGCCCGTTTCTGGGGAAGGGCATCATGTTTGGTAAAGTGGAGAGAGCCACACGGGGCAAGATCCTCTATGAGGTGGATTGACACAGTGGCTGCATCGATGGCCTTAGGCAGAGGATCCATTGTGAAGTGGCTCAGGGCCCTGCAGTGTTTCATTCTGTTGTGCCTAGGGACGCTGTGGGTTGGACATAGCTGGATGTCATCTAATGACAATAGCAACCGATTTATGACACATACAACTTTGATGAGAATATTGCTTATGGGAATTATTCTTTAATTTTCTCAGATGGATTCCTTGTTTCCATTTGCATTCACCAAATTATTTGACAGTCACTTTCATTTGCAACCTGTCTTGGAAACGTTTCTGCCATTCAGGTAATCTAAATGATGAGATCACCTAAATCATAACGTGCTATTCTGACACCGTGTCTTCATGTGCATTACTTCTGCACCAATGTCAATCAGACAGAGATCACATGATCCCTGAACAATTTTAGTCCTATCATAATGGCTTTACTGGAGTCCATTATAAATCATTTCCAAGAGAGCAAGCACATAGATTTCATTGCTGCTGTTGTTTCTCTATCTTTCAGAACAATAAATAACCATCATAGAACTTTGTTTTTGCTGCCAGTTGAATATTTGTTCTTGGACTCATAAAGGTTCACATAGCCATAAATATTAGAGAAGAGTATTTTATAATCAGGCAGAATTAAGCATATTGTAGGCACATATAACAAATGTATGTAATAACTCTGTGAGTCCATTTTTCTCCTTGCTAATACTGTAATCTCTGACAGTATATTAAAATGAAAACGAGAAAAGCATCCCCAGTAGTGTGCAATGGATTAATTTTACATTTAAATGCTTTATGGAATGATACTAATCCAATTATATGAAACAAAGTTTGAAGCAGAAAAATGACTTCTAGGATTGCCACAATATGTGGAAGATAAGAGAAAATAGCATGAGTCTTTAAGAATATTTCTTCCTGAAATGAACAGAGTCAACGCATAAAAAAAATTGAAGAAGAAACGATGCTATCATAGCATGTGACTTCTACATTTTTTCAATGGTGTTTTTTGTCATTGTAAACATGGAAAATATGTTTAAAAATTCAAAGAGAATTTTTTACTTGTTTCCAGGTTGCTCCCTGATTTTTTCTTTATCATTATTTGTATGCATAATGTTTCCAAAAGCATTTTTGTTTTACTTCTATGTAGTGCTGTGAAATTAAGTATGCTATCTCAGTTTTTCAGTGCATGTCATTTTGAAATCACTACAATCACAAACCAAAATTTATTCAGGATTTTATTTATTTTGAAATGTTGCATGATTTATAAAATTTAAATATTAGTGGAAAAATATGGGGCCAAAAGGGACAATTATAAAATTGCATTTAGTAATTAGTCTTTTATCAGGTCTAGTAACAAAAATGTCACTGTGATCATCCTTATTAATCTATTTTTAGGTAAGATAAAAGAAACTCACATTTTGGTGTAGTTAAAAAGTTAGAAGCAGTATATTTCAAATGACATGACAGAGACAAACTTCTAATTTTGTATATAAATGAGCACAATTTGAGGTAATATAACAGATTTTTTTTACCAACAAAATGTCAATGATTTCAGAATTTACCAATGTGTCATGTGCAAAAGTGAAGGAATCAGCTGAGATACAGGCTCAAGACATTTTGTCCCCTAACTGGAGTATACAGAACAGACAGGGGACTACAGTGGGGACATACAGTGGGGGGACAATAAGGGAATAGAGCATAACAGGTCAACAACTGGAGTAAAACCGAGCCACACCACCCCTGAGGAGCCCCAAGAATGAACATCAGGATCTCCCTTAGGACCAGAGGACAGGCTCTAATGGGGACCAGGAAGCAAACCTGGACCTATGTATTGGTTTTTCTTTTTCTTTCTTTTCTTTCTCTCTTCTTTTTCTCTTTCATTTTCTTTATTCAACCATATATTGTCTTTCTGTTTGGACTAGGACATGGATGGGCTGTCTAATTATATGGGGTGGGCCATGGGAGGAAAACCCGGGAGAAGGCTGTGTGGCCAATGGCCCTGGAAGGTAAAGGGGGTAGAAGAAGGTGGTGAGAAAGCCGTGGTTAGTAGATGGTGTCATGGACAGGGGAACTACTAAAAAACTTAAGCCAACATCTAGGAGAGGGTAGAGATCCTGTGAGTATTAGAGCGACACCAAGCTAATGGAGAGGAAGCACTAAGAGGTGGAAGAAGAGGGGAAGTGATGGTGGGGCAGGAGGAGGCAAACGGAAACAGAGGCAAGCTCTAAGAAGTAAAGGTATAGCTGGGAGATAAACAGAGGGGTCCACTAATGTGACTACATTAATCCATAACAATAGCGATATTGGCCTATGTACCTATATTTATAAGGTAATACACTGAGGCTGCAGATTGGCCTTGGGCCTGGCCTCATACCTTCCCTCAATACAAGAACACTTTCTTCTAACAAATTGGCATTCTGTTATGCTCACACACTCACCCTAATCTATTGCTGGAAAAAAATATGACTGCATAAGTAGATATCGTGAAGACAGAGGGTGAGGCCTGGCTGTTTAAGATCTGGGATCTTAAAGGCTTGAAGGTAAACAAGCGGCCATGCAACAGTGAAACAACAAGCCCACTTGAAAGAAGCACACCAGCTGGTGCAATAGTGAGGTGTCATCAAGAGTGGGCAAGGGACATCAGAAGATTCACAACAAAGAGTAAACTAAGAAACAAAAAATGCATTGGTGAGAATTGAGAGCGGGATGGTGGAGTGGAGACCCAAAGCCCATGTACGGACTAGAACATCTTCCCATATAGGGCTCACAGGGAGAAGTTGAGTCAATCAGGCTGCAGTAGAGCACTAATGGGTCACGCAATATATCTCTGACCCCTGGAGACCTTCTCCCCCATCCCCCACTACCCACTATCATGACCTCAGTGGTGCTTCCCAATCTAGACTAGATGGGAGTTTGTACATGGGTATAAGCAAGAGATAATAAATCTCACAACACATGGAACCCAGGAACAGGAATGGGAACTGAGAAGCCAAAAGGGAAGGGAAAGAGGAAGAAAAGAGTAGCACAGGTCACAAGGAATGGCACTTAACCACCTTTCTCCAGTCAGAACAGCAGAAACAAGGGGGGAAGGGAAACAGTGGTCTGTATGAGAATTGAAAATAATGAACAGTCGGGATGAGCCCCGGTGGTGTAGTGGTTTAGGGTGGGACTGCGGCCCATGGGCTTGGCGGTTCAAATCCAGCAGCTGCTCTCCAGGAGCAAGGCTGGGTAGCTTCCATGACCATGAGAGGGCAGTGATGTCCCCCCAAAATAAACTTTGAAAAAAATAGGCTTTGAAAAAAAAAAAGGAAAGAAAATAATGAACAATCTGTCAAGGGAACATGAAGGTAGGGGGAGGAGGGAGGGAGTGAAAAAAAGAGTAGCTGATCCCAAGGGCTCAATGGAAAGTAACTATGTAGAAAAGAATGATGGAATATATGTATGACTATGTCAGATACAATTGCTGTATGGATTGTAGCAAGCATTATAAGAGTCCCCAATAAAATGATTTAAAAATTATTTTAGAAGCGCTCTACTATTTTTCAAATACTATTTTCATTAGTTATATATCTAGAGCAGAAAATTCTGTTATAAGTGACAAAGATTTGCTACAAATTGGAAAGAACTGATTTCAGGTTATAAAGACTTCAAATGAAAGTAATAAATACTAAGATATATTGTGGGATTAAACCTACTAACAATATGTAAGGCTGTTAAATTCTACGCATAGTTTCCTGATATGGTTTCCCTGGTTTTAGACTGTAAATGATACTTTCACAAACTCTCCTTCATAATATTTGGAGTGAATTCACCAAGGGTTACCATTTAACTTGAGACTTCAGGCAACCAACACCACTGCTCTTATCTCTAGTAAACCAAGTAATGTCTTTATATGGTTAGCATAGTGATTATTTAGAATACATACATTAATATTGTCCATGTATATTTTGGTGACATAGTGGTTATTTACTGGCTTTCTAACTTCTCTGAAGAAGAAAGAGGCAGTTTTCTACTCCCATAACGAGTTGTCGTCTGGGAAGGGCACCAGGACTGTTTTACTCTGTCTCATGGTGTTGCTGTGTGTCAGAATAGACTCAGTGTCTGAAAGATTGGTTTTTAGATATGTACATGTCAGGAGTATATTTTCATACTGGCATGTTTATCATCAATTAGTCAAGAGAGTGAGTTTTATGAGTAAATCTTTGTTCATAAATATTTTCCTTGGTTCAACTTGTAACAGCATAATGAAATCTTGTGATGTTATCGATCAAGTATTGTCACTAAGATGGAGATTCTTCTTGCCTCCTAAACCATTGACAAAACATATTCTAGTGAGCAAGCAGCTAACACAAATTATAATGTAATTGTACTCTTTCTGTAACCCTTGGTATAAAGTATCCTACTTTAGGGCACGGGTCTTCTGCAAAGCTTAAAATTGTGGCTCGACCAAGTCTCTGAGTCACTGCGCCTCATGGAAAGTTGGTCCCACTTACTTCCATCTTTTGATTTCTCGATCGAAGTATCCTTAACATAACACTTTCTGAATTTTCTGATTTAAAGTAAATGATCTACTGTAGTTAATGGCATGGTGTCCTCATAAAGTATTTCCTTCTGAGTACTTCCTTAAGCTGTGCCTTCAAAAAACCATACTCAGAGCCTCTGAGGCAAGAATTGAAGGTCTATTCCTACAGAGCCTGTGTTGTAAACTCACCAGGCATGTTGTTAAGTGTGACTCAATGGCAGTTGATTAAAGACTCTATAAATCGCTGCAGAAAACTTTTAGCTGAGGCATTAAAAGCAGAAAAGGCACACTTATACTCAGAATATGTATCTTTCTTGACAGAATGAATCACATTATCCAGGTGAAAGGGGACAGTGCTGCCATCCAGTCCTCACTCAGTTTCAAGAAAGAGTGCTATATGGAAGACTCCACATGGACTTGTGTTGCTGAAAGATTAACCATCAGTGCTGACAGTAAATAGAAAAGTAACTGCTCATACATTGCCTTCACACTCTTACTATTGGGCTGTTCTTCTATTGTATTGGAGAGCCAGTGGGGGGATTGACTCCAGGGCGCACAACAGAAGAGAGCTACAGACAAGAAAAGAACCCTGTGACTACAGACAAAATTTACTGTTGTCAAAGAGTTAGGGAACCCCAGAGATACCAGACTCATGAATAAGGACAATTTCTGCATTTGTTCCTTCCAATAGAGAATGGCCTTCACTATGGCTTGGACATGCATTTCTGTTGGGTTTAGCTATGCAACATTACAAGACAAAGAAACAAATAACAAAATCACCATGCCACTAAGGTGATTCCAGTGCATAGTGACCCAATGTAGGAGTTTGAGCGCTATAAATCTTGACATAAAGAGATTAACTCATCTTTATCTCCGAGAAGCTGGATGCTGGGATTTGAAAATTGAATGTTGCTTTCAGCAGCCCAATGCCAAGCAACAAGGGATTTGTTTGTGCTAAATAACATAGTATATCTAATATGGGGTGATTCTTATCTAGAGGTGATTTTGCTCAACTGAAAAATGTTAAGAACTGGAATGCCGTCACATGAGCAGTCATCTAAGTGTGATGTGTTCTAAGTCCACATGGAAGGAGACTCCAACATCAGTGACCAAAGATTTGCAAGTTATGTAATCTGAAGCTGAATCAGGGTATAGTATCAGAGCCTAAATTGTGAGAGTCTGGTTTCTGGAAGCCGTGGGTGACAGGGAAGCCCAGGATGCATTTGTGAGATCTACATTGGAAATAGGGTTCCAATGGTCTCCCTCTGTCCATAATAGAAGAATGGGAAGAAACTGGTTACCAAACAGCGTGCATTGGAGAGATGACTGTAGAACAATATGCTAAGCCTGGCTTGATCTGTTACAACCGTGTCAATTAATGCATGTTGGGCCTGGTCTGGTTTTCAACATTTTCTGTGTTTTTGTTTTCATATTACTGTTTACCCTAAATGGATTTTGCCACTGGGTGTAACCATCTAGAATTTTGGTTATATGTTCTTTTTCTGATTTTTGTTATATACGACCCAGGATTGACAAACCAATAGAGACAGCAAATACAAGAAAGGTGCCCATGGGGTACAGTGGGGAAAGAGGATAAAGGACAGCTGATAGCAAGGAGATTAAAGAGGAAGAAAATGTCTTGACTCTGGTAGCAATTGTAAAATTCTGTTTGGTGTGATTGAACTATGGGATGATATGATCTTTGTATTGCCTCTCAAAAATGGCTTTGGACAAAAAAAAAAAACACAACTAGAAACATCATTAAGTGTCACTATTGTGAAAGAGGGGAATGTGTCATAGGATCTACTTTGTAAAAAGTCCAGGATATTTCTAAATCTCCTACAGGGAAACTACTTGTAGCAAAAAATTTTCTGGTCAAAATGAAAGCAGTTTCAATGTTGGGAATTTCTGTCCTAAAAATATTTCTGCCATGTAAGTGCTATTTGTTTATCGTGTCTTTCATCAATATATTATCTTCAAGGGTTAGTCCTCATTTACCCTGTGATAAGATTTCTTTTCAATACAATTGATAAAGAAAATAAAATCTGAATTTCTTCTATAAGCAACATGACACAATATTTTATAATAGTGGGTAAAGTATATGCAGTAAAAGTTTAAATAAAATAAATGTATAAATAATGAAAATGTATCCTTTCTCTTTCCTTGATAATGGAAACTTAACTTAAACTCTACATTTATATTTGAAGAAACTCTGGTTGCCCAGTGGTGAAGCATTCCACTACTAGTCCTAAATTCAGAAAGTTGCACCCACTTTCCACTCCTTGGGAGAAAGTTGAAACAGTTAATTGTTTTTTGGATTTTTTAAACCCGGTTTCCATTTCTTTCATGATTTCAGTCATCATAATAACAATAGTAGCAATCTTAAGAGAAAAGTAACAAAGCGTTATTAGACTAAAAACTATGTGTAATAGAATCTATACTTAATACTTCTCTTGAATCATTTTAATCTTTTGGTTTGTGCAGAGAATATAGTTGCAAAAATAATAAAATTTATTCGAGAAATTGTCACAGTATGATTTCTGGAAGTCAGCAATAAAGTCCACAAGGAATAAAGGCATTACATAAAACTCTCATATAGCTTTCAGAGAAATCTGCTTTTCAGCATTATTTGTTACTTATATTGGACTTTGGGGAGAATCACTGCTAAATTACATGGGATATTTTGTATAGATTTATGAAATTTATTCCTGGGAAACTTTAAAATTTGAACTTGTGTTAAAGTTAAAAGGGGATAAATAATTTATTGTGTAGGAGTATCATTTTTCTCATTGTTTTTAGAAGCATCAGTCAAAGGTATTGCTACCAAATCATAGAAATCTTTTTAGAACAAAAATCTAATAATGTGAAATGATTGTGTCTAAATGCTTCCCCATCCAGGTCTGCACCCTACTGAAGACAGTGTTGCATCTCTTTAACTCTTCCTGAAAAAATACTACATTCTTTCTTTTACTGTCAAAAAGGAAGTGTGGCATTTTTAAGGGATTTAACTTGTTTGTCTTTAAAATGTTTTTTGAGAATTATGAACAAAAAATAAGTCTGAAGGGGCAAGATCTCAGCTCTTGTGATGGATGGAGTAAGGTTTTTCAATGGGATTTTCATAAGGTAGTCCTTGCAATCCTTGGAGAATGAGCAGGGGCAATATTTGTGATGAAAAAAATATTACTTGGCAAAGTTTTCCTTATCTTTTTCTCATCAATGCAGCTTTTAATCTTTATGAAAACCTCATCCTGTTTTCTTCGGGAAAAAATACATCAAGATTACCCCTCTAGACTATTCCTCCCTCCCCCAACTGTCATAATAACCTTCAGAATAGAGTGCTTCCCTTGAATTTGACTGGGCCAGACGATCTTCTAGGATGTCCTGTTTTGATGGCATTGCACTGAAGGTGCCCTAAGGAGACTGAGCTAATGGTATTGCTGAGGGAATTTGAATGCAGCCATCTACCACTTGCAGAGCAGATACTCTAGGAATAATGTTGTCTTTGCTTTTTATAACCATCAACTTATAGATAAACATATTTCCTCATAAGTAGTTTTGTGCAAATCGCACATGCATTGTATTGTTTAACTCAGGGAACCCTTGGCATTTTCATTTACTAGGAGAGTGTGGAGCGATGGCTTCAAGGCTATCAGCGCCAGTGAAGGACAAAGATTAAAACAGAGGATTGGCTAAGGATCACTTGTCTTTTTCATTACTTTTTATAATTTTCAGAAGTTTACTTTTCGAGAGAAATGTGAACAGAGTCCCAGTACTTAGAAATGTAGGCACATTAGGGT
Organism: Nesogale talazaci; assembly: GCA_004026705.1. Taxonomy (NCBI): domain Eukaryota; kingdom Metazoa; phylum Chordata; class Mammalia; order Afrosoricida; family Tenrecidae; genus Nesogale; species Nesogale talazaci. Next base: position 16,193 of record PVJH01024591.1, read on the forward strand.
CACTTGTAAGTTTCAGGACTCAAGAGATCCTTCTGGAAAAATGGGTCCCTGGTATCAGAGGTTATGGATATTAGTTTCAAAGTAAGAATCATTAAAAACTTTCATTAAGGGATCTTCAAATGGAATGGGGATTTTCCCGTTGCTTTGGCCATGCTGTTCATTTGTTGCTAACTCCTACCCACATTCATCTATTAAACTTCAAGCCCACTTTATAGCCTTGGTAAACCATAGAGAACCCACAATATTCAGACAATGAAGAGGCCTCTGGAGCATGTACAGTGGTACACATAAGAGGTCTCAGCACACCAAATCCAGAAAAGATAACTCCCCTCAGGAAGATTAAAAAGAGGAGCAATATCATGAAGGTAAGTGTTCAGAAGGGGAGGAGAGAAGGACGAGTAATGGGGAACCAAGTACAACGATCGAGGTATAACTGGTCCTGCTCTAGGGGAACAAAAAACAGAAATGCGGGCAGAGGGAGATAGCAGATGGTGTAAGATCTGAAGTTCATAATAATTTATAATTTATCTGTGGTGCAGGAGGATGGGAGGGTGGTGGAGGGAGGGAAAGAGATGCTAATACCAAAGGCTGAATCATAAAGAAAATGTTTTGAAAATGATGGCAATATATGTACTGATGTGTTGGATACAACTAATGTATGGATTGTTTTAAGAACTGTAAGAGCCCCAAATAAAATGATTTATTTATTAAAAATAAATAAATAAATCTTCCTCTGATAGAGAAAAAGAACATGCGCAGGGAAAAATAGTAACAGAACTCAGAGGAAATATGGACTATATGAGAATAAAAAGAAAATCTGCCTTAAAGATAAATAATTGTATTCCACAATATAACAATAGATAGATAGATTTATCTATCTATCACATAGAAAATAAAAAGGGAAAAGTCTACAAGAGTGATGAATAAATAAATATGGAGAAGAAAGGAAAAATATAGGAACAGTTTAGCATTTTCAATATCTGCAATATTGAATCTTAGGATATTAAAACATATTTTAATTGAACATGAATAAAAAATATGCTAAAGTAGTAATACATGAAACATCTTAACACTAAAATACCTGAAGTTCCATATTACTAGGCCCTGTAAAACGTGGTAGAGTCAGTGAAAAAAATCAAGCTTATTCATTAGATAGAAGAGTGATTTTATATTTGATGTCAGATGGATTGTGACTGAAAGCAGAAAATCTAAGACGTTTGCTTGTCTTTCATTCACTGTGCCAAGAAATGGCACATAGTTATTCATAAAATAACTATTATGTATTTAAGAAGAATAAGGATTCCAAAATACTTAATTGGGCATATGTAGATCATGGACATCAATCAAGTGGCAGTTGTGCAAACAGACTAAGAGAATATTGCCTGGTTTACAATCAGGGGGTGAGTTCATACAAGTTTTGTCCTCTCACCATACTTATTCAACCTGGATAGTGAGCTCATGATCAGTGAAACTGGATTACATGATGCAGAAGGTGACATCAAGCATAGAAGAAGGCATACGAGGAACCTCTGATATGCCAATGACTCACGTTGCTTGCTGAAATTGAGGAGAACTTGAAATCCTTAGAGATGAAAATCAAAGACTTTATCCTTCAGTGGAAATTACAGTGTAATGTAAAGAAAATATAATTTCTCACAACTGGACCAAATGATAATATCATGATAAATGGAGAAAAGATTGACGTTCTCAAGGAATTCATCTTGTTTGTATCAGCAATTTTCATGAAAGCAGGAGTCAAGAAATCAAGCAGCATATTTTATTGAGTAAATCTTTCGCCAAGACCTCTTAAAAGTGTTGAAAAGCAAGCATGTCACTTTCTAGACCCGTGTACCTGATCCAAGCCAGAGTAATTTTTTTAAGTAATCATTATGCAATGTGCCACCTAGAAAATCAGCATGTTTCCCATATAAAGCATCTGACATCAACTTCTACTCTCCTTGTAATTACCAAAATATTTTCAACCACTGTAGATACATGTCAAAGGTGGTCAATAAATGAAAGAGATTTAATTTGTTTGCTTTATGGTTAATGTTACTAATTTATATTACATATTCAATTGATTCTCAAAAGAAGGGACAGTTTTGTTTGTCAGAGATACAATCACATGCTTTTCTGAAGTGAGGATGGTAAGACTTCCTCTCCTGCATGGGCTACTAGGTGGCAATGACCTTGGACATCACTGGTGGCAGAGTACTGGATCCACAGCCAAAAGAAAGACCCACAGCTGTGTGGATGGCATGGAGCCTTCCACGGCAGAGGTAAGCACAGCACTGATTGCGATGATGATGTAGCATGAGGTAGTGTCTTGCTCCGTGGAAGATAGGGTTGCTTTAAGTAAGTTCACTCAATGGCACAAATAAGAACACATTTAACAAAAGAAACCAACCAACAAAACCCTAGATTTAGCTTGTCCTGAAAAGCATATCTTGGGGAAAATGGATGTTCTATTTTAAACATAGCTCATTCCATAAGGAGCTTGAGATGATGTACGTTTTAAAATGAATCCGTTTCAATTTTCAACCTTTATTCCCTTCACCCATAACTCCCCTTCTTTTAGCAGAAGGATCATGCTCTATCTAAACCAAGAGTATGTAAAGGTATTATTTATTTATTTCCCTGGAGAAAAAATGATCACGAATTATTAATCAGACCTATTACTCAAGGGTTTCTAGATATTTAATAAAAATTAAATATTGGCTGTTTTAAAATTTTAAAATATCAGATTGCAAGCTGTTTTATGGAGGAAGCAGAAAACAATTGTACTTGACTAATTCATACAATTAATGCCCTGTTGCTTTTTCTTTTTTCCTTATTATGAGCTTCGGCTTGCTAAAACATGGTAGGAGAGCTGGAAAAAAAGGATTTACATTGTCTTACATTGGCAAATAATGAATAATCAATGAAGTTATGTTTTCATTTTATCTGTTAATAAGGTATTCATGGAAACTTAGTGAAACTCTTTTTTATGGGAACCACTATACCTTTTTATTTCTTTGCTTGTTTGTTAAAGAGAAAAAGAAAAGAAAAATAGGGCTGGAGGGAAAATAGGGAACTGAGGAAAAGATAATGTTCTCCTCAAGAAAATAGAACTATTAATATAAATAAATTAGGTAAATGAAATCTTTATTTCTTATTTGAAAAATGTGAGGCTTTTGTAGTTTTCAGGAAGTTCCCTTCATAGACTAATATTCTTCCCTATTTTAATTATTTTCTTTTATAGACTGGCAGGATTTGGAATGCATTAAAGTATTACAGAAAAGTAGGCACTCTATCCCTTGGTTGAGTCCCTTCAGCTGCTGGCTTGAGTTCTTCAACAGTTCTGCCCCGTCATCACTATTTGGATAAGATGTGTGTAAGGTGTTGATGTGTGTATGGGGTGAGATTGGCACATATCCTTCAGATAACAAAAACACAAACAATATTTTGATAGCACTTGTGCACTTAAATGAAATTCTCTTGTTCTGTGGAAAAAATGATCATTATAAAAACTGACCCCCAAAACAATAAAAAAATTCTAACTAGACAAGTGTCTAGTAAAGTCTTCAAATTATTTTAAAAATTGGACAAAATAAAAACTTATCCTTGGTGACTTAATTGGTGAGTTTATCAACTAAGGATTAAATTATACTGAAAAATATGAGAGGATATTTCATTAACTTGCTTTGTATGGACAAGATGACCTTTAAACATAACTTAGCAATAGAATAACAAGGCTAGAAAAATTTTTATCAGTATCATCCTGGGAGATAGACAAACTTTTTCACAAAAATATGCAAGAGCTGGAAATACAGGGAATCCAGGACAGATAAACTCCTCAGGAACAATATTGAGAGTTGCAATACCAGGAGGGAAAGGGAAAGTGGCGGGGAGACAGGGTGAACCAATCACAATGCTCTACAGATAACCCCTCCCAAGGAGAGGGACTGCAGAAAAGTGGGTGAAGGGCAACAGGGGTCAGTGTAAGACATGAAAAAAAAATCTATCATTTGTCAAGGGTTAATGAGGGAGAGAGGAGGAGAAGAAAGGGGAAAAATTAGTTGATACAAGGGCTCAATTAGAAGGAAAATGTTTTGAAAATGATGATGGCAAGAAATGTGCATATGTGCTTAACACTATGTATGTGTGTATGTATGTATGTATGCATTGTGATAAGAGCTGTATGAGGCCCCACTAAAATAATTTATTAAAAATATATCTATGAGAAAATCATATACAGCAGTATAATAAAAAAATCTATTATCACTAAGCAAAAATTCAAGAGCTATTTATAAGACTTAAAAAATAAGTATAGCTTAATCACATTAATGGATAAAGGAGAAAAATTTTCCAGAATATATCAATACATCCAGACCATTAGACTTATTTCAAATTAAATAGGTCTGACTTTGCTCTTTGAATTTCGAGAATAGTACAAACAATTAACACAATCAGAAATGAGAACATTGATTATTTTGAAAAATTGAAAAATGACAAGAAGTAGTATGATCCGCTATCAAATAATATGATGGAATTTTTAATCATCTTGAACCATTGGGTGGTTCATTGAGTGTATTAATTTATTAAAACTAACCAAATTTTTAACTTAAAATATGTCTTTAAATTTCAGTAGACAGCTGAGCCCTGGTGGCGTAGTGGTTGTGCGCGGGACTGCAGCCCACTGGGGTGGAGCTTCAATTCCAGCAGTGGGGCTGGACCTCCTACTCCACCACCGGAGAGCAGTGATGCCCCCAAAAAAACAAAAAAAAAAATTTCAGTAGACTACGTTCATATTTAAATGAAAATTACTTTTAAAGTAAGATGAATTTTATGAATTCATCTTTAAAACAATGATCCCCATTATAAAAAATTATAGTATTCACAAAATTATTTTCACTAGTAACATAACATAGTTTTTATATGAATAGTTTTCATCTTGCTATTATTTTTGAAGGTAATAAAATTCTGTGAAGGATTTCAGCCTGTTCAATAATATGTAAATATTTATTATATACAGTTGACACATATTAAAATTGTTCATGTTTGACAAGCATACAAATTTTACATTTTTTGGGGGGGTCATCACTGCCCTCTGGTGGGAGTGGGAGACCCAGTCTTGCTCCTGGAGAGATGCTGCTGAATTTGATCCACCAAGCCACAGTCCCACACTCAACCACTCCGCCACTGGGGCTCAGCCCATAACTTTTAGATTTTAACTTTAAATATATATTTTGATATTATGGTATGTGATTGTAAAAATTCTATAAATATTTATTTCTTTGATAATTGTTTTTTTTGGGGATGTCAATGGATAATTGTTTATAAAATATTTACACTACCTTGGTTTATCTAACCTAGAAGAAGTATTCTTTTGAAATTATTAAGTATTTTCAAAAAACATAGTGTTAAGACCAGTCAAATTTGAATTTTCAATAAATCTAAGGAGAGTTTATTACCAGGGTTGAATTTATGGCATTTTTAGGACCAATTTATAACAAAATTTAAGAAAACCAGAATAAATTGAGTGTTAAGTTTTGTCATTTATCCTTTTAGTAAAATCCCCGGTAGCATGAATAATTAAGCATCTGCTGCTAATGAAAATATGGTGATTTGAACCCACTCAGGACCTGGATTTTGAGAAAGATCTTGAAATGTCCTTTCATAAAGGTTAATGCATAGTGCTCTATCAGTTATTCTTCCTTATGGACTGTTTAAATATGTTCTTGTGTTTAATATTTTCTTTTCAATTGGGCTTCTTATCTCTTCTTCTTTGTTATTATTGGTAGTTTCTGTTCTGAGTTTGTTTTTAAATGTTTTTCTGTATATGAATGCCAGGATATGTAAATCTGTAGAGTCAGGACCAGGTTACTGGATTCTTGGAGTATCGCAGGTGGAGGGTGGGGGCCGGGATGGAGAGCTATTACCAACGAATATACAAAGGAAGAAAGGATCCTAAAAATGCTGGCGTTGTTGCTGGTACAACTCTTCTTGATGCGATTGAACTATGGAATTTATGATATGTGAATGATATGCCAATAAATCTGTTGGAAGAAAGTTTAAAACTTGAGAAGCACTTTGGGGCCATTTAACTCTATAACATAGGAATTTATAGTCAAGATGAATTTAGTGGAACTCATCTGCAAAAAAAAAAATTGAGTTGGAGCAGGTCCAGATTAAGGCATGGAATTGTGCCAAACTTTGATAAACTTTGGTGCCCTCTCTTCTTCTTAGTCACACCTTTGAATGGGGAATGTTTAGTAGATAAATAGGTGTGTTGTGTGCATGTTAGTTAGCCATGATGTTATTTAAATGTGACTATACTATCAGTGTTTGAAAGAGGCATATTTCATTCTAACAGAATAAAGTAGTCTGGATTAGAAAACTTTTATTGGGTGCTAGCTATTAAATTTTATATTATATACCAAATTATCAAGAAAAATGTTGTTCTATATATACTATGAAAAATTGAAATGCATCAAGAAACTTAATTATCTCAGTAATCAATGTATCTTCATATCCCACAATGAAAAATCGACTTTCACCATTTTTGCTCTAAATGACTCATGCTTTGATTTTAATACTTGCTTTGTAATAAAAAATATAATTATAATGAACAAATGAAAATATATTAAACATTGCAACTAAATGATTAAAATGAATATGACAAAATGAATATGACATTTCCAACATTTATATTTTAAAATATTTTTCTGTTCTTTACTCTTACATATTTTTCAAAATTTTATTACTATTTAGTTATTAAACAATATCCACTTCCCGATGTAATAAAAGAATAACCAAGTCTTCCTTTTTCATTGCATGGTGAATGGTTTTGGTGTCACTAGTCCTTTATACATGAGTAGAATTTATCTTCCCTGAATCTGTGAATTTAGTTCCCATGTGAGAATGAAATTGTCCCATTTTTTTCTGAAAAGATACTTTTTAAGTTATTGGGATAGTCCAAAGCTAATTTCTTCATATCTCACACCAGCTATATCAACAAGAATAATAATTTAGAAAGAAATATATATCATACATGCTTTGCCTTTCTTCAAGGAAGATTCAAGTATGTCAATGATTGTACAGCAGGTAGCCAGGTGAAGTTTCTCTGGAGCTCAACATTTCTGGAGTATGTGTGCTATTTGTTTTCCTAATGCTGCTGTGACATTTAATTGCTTCATAATTAGTATTTGGCAATATTCTCCATGCTGTGCTTTCAAAATCTGATCTTAAATTATGTGACATGCTGATAGTGACTAGTAGAGAAGCATGCATGTCTTTAAGTTAACACTGGAATCTGAAGAACTTGACTCAGCAGATTAGACTGTGTATCTACATAACAACTATAAATAGCTAGTCTAGTGTTTGCATTGTGTTGGTGATGTTCCTCCTTTGCTCTTGTCATATATTGGGCTTCAGAAATATTTTCTAAAACATTTCAAATCTGAGTGCACGATTCCGTGATTTTACTTTTTGCTAATGTGTGCGTGGCTCTGGGTTTGTTGGAGACATTTTTCAAAAATGTATTTTTAAATTGCTCATTGGTGAATTGAGGCAGTAAAAAAAATATGTAAACTTACTAAAAAGTAGGAAAAATAGCAATGGATTGAATTGAACAACATTCTAAAAGATAAAGTGAACGCACAGCATATCGTATGAAAATGAATATTATATTATAAAATTGTCCATTGTGTTGCTGTTGAGGAAACTGGAGGGGGGCGGTGTACACTTAACTTATTCTGGCTAAAGAAAAAAAAAAGAGGAGACTCCAACTTCACACCAGACCAAGATCACACGTCATAAGATAGAAGCCAGGCATACTCATAGTCTTCATCCTGCTCCACTCTATTTTGACACCACCTCTCCCATCTGGACCCTACTCTTAGCTGTGTTGGATCATTTATTCTTATAGCCACAAAGAATGCCCTGAGAACTCTCGCAATTATGGTTTCTATTAGGAAAGCTACCTAACAGGTTATAGAACATGAAGGGTTCTGTTTTTTTTTTTCTTTTTTCATTCTTCAATAACTCTTCACAGCTGGGCTGGAAATTCTCTTTCTGGTCCTCAGTCCAGCAGCCCCTGGCTCACATGGCCTCTGCCTTGTTCCGGTGACTGGGAGACTGAACTTCTGCCTCTCAGTCTCCATGGTGCTCCTCTGTTCTGTCTTCTGGTTTCCGCGAAGGACCTCAGCTGTGCCACATCGTCTCTCTGTTGTGGTCACTGGTGTCTCCGCTTCCTCTGCCTTTGCAGAAAGGGCTCTTACATATGCTCTGTGGTGTCTCTTTTTTTCTTGATAGTCTTGAAACTCTCACTGTCCGCTACTGAGAAGATTCACTTTTATACCCAGCAGAATAGCAAAACTAACCAATTCCCCAGTTGGAGTCCTCTATCTTATTTACAGGTTTCAATCTATTGGAGCTATAAAAATATGCATAGAAGAGTCATATTAAGCAACTTCACTTCGTCTTTATAACCTCCTGATCTATTAGGTGCAGTTTCTTAGGACAGGACTCTTTAGCTACAAAAATAAGTTTTGAAAATTTTATATGCATTATGAAGTGCTTCATTTTCAATTTCTTCAATAATATAGCTTATTTACAGGGAAATGTGACAAATCGCTAAAAAAATTTCTATTCTCTGAAGATACGTTTTTGAAAGTGCTTAGCTAATCTGTATGAGAATTACCAGGGATGAAATCTACAAGCAGAATGATATATTGAAGAATACTTACTTAATCAAAATTGATTGATCAAGTTTTATCATTTAAGTGCACTACTATTTTCAAGCACTGTATTAGACCTATAAGACTGATGCCTTTTTCTTTACTGTCATTATACTGTAAGATGAGCCCTGCTAAGGGCAATGGAACTGAAGCAACAGGTTAAACTAAACCCCTAATATAGCTGTGCTGTGGGGACACAAACACTTCATCTATTCCTCATAAAGAGCACCCATGTTAAGCAATTGCTCTAGTATTGGTAATGATGCATTGCAAAATAGCTTTCCAGTGCTAAGCTCCTTCATTAATTTGTCTTTCCAGTTCATAAATTGAGCTATACCTTTGGTAGATATGACCGCATAAAATCTCTCTGAATTGAATTGATTTCATATTTATCAGTGACATTTATTTTCCCATTGCTAAATCTATCTGTAATAAAATGAGAATTAAATCATTTAGAACTGAAATCTTACATATAAAACAATATAAAGCATTAACTGCTGAAGTATACAATAGCCCCTTCTTTGGTTTTTCATCCTTGGAGTGTACCCTACAAAGAAATTCAGGGCACAGAACCATTTCTGGTTATCATCTAGAAATTATCTGTGGATTTTCAAATAAGGAAAAAAAGCACACATAGGTATCTGCATTTCATGGAATATTTTCAAATTCTTTACTGTTTTCCCTTTCTCCACTCTGATTATTTGGTTTTATGCCAACTTGGCTGAAGGAGGATCTTCAGTAGTTTCACAGTTGAGGTTTCTTCTATGATATCATCTGGCGTAAAAAAATCCAGCTCCATGATGGGATTTTCTGGAATCAGCCAAAGAGTAATGGGAAGATTAGACTGAAGTCCAATCCTTTCCTCACAACTCTCATGCTGTTTCCACAGGTGCATTCCCTACTTCATACACCAGTGTGCACTAGAGAGTGGCTTCCCTTCTTGCTAGTTTTGATCCTGCAGCAGACTCACTGAACTCTGTTTCTTACCCTTGAGTCCAAATCTTATCAATCACTTGCAGTCCCGAGGATCCTTCGGAGCCTGACAGCTGATCTGCTGATCTTGGATTCCTCCTCCACTGCCTCAACTTGTTGTGGGAGACCTCCTTCATATTCCTGCTTTCAGACTCATCAATGAAGCCAGCTCCCCATGTCAGAAAAAGCCTGAAAATGAATTTCCGACCCACAGACTAGAACTACCCTGAATTTAAGCATTTATACAACTCTATGAGCCACCTTAGTAATATAAAATTATATCTGGTCACTGGATTGCTTCTCTAGAGAACCTAGACAAAAATATTGATTCAGATTTTGAATCATATTGTTGTATTTGAATATTTGTGTCATTATTCATTTCAGCATTAGCAATAGTAGTACCATGATTTGTAACCATTAAATTAGAGTGTTCAAATGGAAGGCGTCCTTTACAATTCATTATGTTTTTCTGAAAAGGAAATTAATTTTAGAATTTCTTTAGGGTTCAAAAAGATTTTTCCTTTTTATCTTTCTACTAGCTTGTTTTTGTACTTCTCTGAAAAGCTGTCATTTCATTTTACCTAGATATAAAAGTGTGTCACTTTTAAAATTTGGTTTTACTGAAGCAAATAATTTAAAATAAATAGATAAATCAAGTGAAATTTATCAAATACAGTTTGCATTCAAAGTTTTACATTTACACATAAATTCATGTTTGAAAATGAGAACGGAAAAATGATTTGGAACATATAATTTTGTTCTTCGATGTTACATAGTCAAAAGATAAAGTACTTACAAGACAGTTGGAAATCCTCTGAATTGTTTGCCCTATGATGTTTGTTAGCAGGTCTTACATAAGATTCTGAGTATTTTCCATCTTGAAATAATACTTAAAATTTATATATTCACTTTCTGACCTTCTGGAGTTTAATGGACGGTTACTGAAATACAATAGGGGCAAATCACTACACAAAGAGCAGGATCTAAACACAATGGTATTCTCAATCCAAGGGCAGGTGTCAATTTTCTTTTCTGAGGACATTACCTATTTGTCACAAGTTAGGTGATTATAGAGCCACTATATAATCTTTGACAGAGAGAGTTAAATGTTAGGCTAGAGTGGTTAAGTCAAACAAGGTAAATGCATGAAAAATATAGCTCATGAATTCTATTTTTATAGAATTATTAAACATCCATATTTTGATATATATGCCTACTTGTTGCAAAAATCTCATCACTTTTCAACAAGAAAGTTTGTTTTTAATGTAACTGCAGAGAAGCAGAAATTAAGATGCATATATATATTTATTTTATTAAATAAATGTTTATTTGTTCAACAAGGAAGTGTCCAGTTTTCTTTTATGAACAATATAAGTGTTCTAATAAAAGACAAATGTCACTTTCAGGTGCCATTGAATTGTTTCCAAGTCGTGGCATCCCTGTACTCAGCAGATCTGAACACTGCCAGGTTCTGTGGCTGTCCTTCCATTTTGACTGAATTCAGTGAGGTAGCCTGCGTGTCAGTCCTTCTCATCAAGGTCTCCTCCTTTTGTGTTGTCCTATTACTTTAGCAATTACCAAGTCCTTTTCCAGGGACCAGTCTCTCTTGCTAGCATATTCAAAGTTTTTGAGCTGAAGTCTCAAGGTAGCTCTTTTTTTTTTTATTTTTTTTTTTATTTATTTATTTTTTTTTAAGGTAGCTCTTTTTGTTCTTTCGGCAACCAATGGTATTTCAAGGATCTCCACCGGCACCATGTTTCAAATACATGGATTCTTCTCTAGTCTTCCTTACTCAATCCCCAACTTGCACACAAACCCTTGTGTGTAAATATACTCTCATATTTTAGACTGTAGATATTCTTGGGGACAATCAGAATTCTGGAAAATTCCATTGTGTTCATGAGGAATTTTGATATGGATCAAGGGGCAGTTGTGAGAATAGGACAAGGGAATGCTGTGTGGTTTAAAATCAAGATGAGGTATGCATCAAGGTTGTGTTCTCTCACCCTCCATGTTCACTCTATATACTGAACATTAGAGAAGCTGCCTTATATGAAGAAGAGTATGTCATCAGGTTTGGAGGAGGCTTATTAACTGCCAGTAGATGACATACCTTTGCTTGCTGAAAATGAGGAGACACTTGCTGAAGAGCACCAATTGAAGAGAAGGATTTCAGCCTTCAGTATGGATTACAATTCAACATAAAGAAGACCACAACCCTCACCATTGAACTGATAAGACATCATGATAGGAGGAGAAAAAGTTATAGTTAACAAGGATTTTATCTTGCTTGGTCTACAAATCAATGCTCATGGAAACAGCAGTTAAGAAATAAAAAGTACTGCATTAGGTAAATCTGCTGCTTAAGAACTCTTTTGTGTATTGAAGGACAAGAATGTTTTTCTGAGGATTAAGGTGTACATGGCCCACCGCTTGATATTCTCCATTGCACCATATGCACATGTAAGTTAGACATTGAATAAGGAAGACTACACAAAAATAGAGGTATTTGAATTGCTGCGCTGGAGAAAACTATCGAAAGTACCATGACCTTCTGAAAGAAAAAAAAAGGAACTGTATTGCAAGAAGTAAGGCTGTAGTATTACTTAAAGGCCAGGATGGCAAGATTTCATCTTATATGCTTTAGACATATTACCAGGAAAGACCAAGTACTGGCAAAGGACAACTTGTTTGGTAAAGCGGAGGGGGTGGTGAAAAAGGGGAAGGCCCTCAACAAGATGGAATGACACAATGACTGCCTCAATGGGCTCAGGTATACAGCAATTGTGAAGATGGGACCGGGCCATCCACTGTTTGGTTCTGTTGTGCAGAGAGGATCATTATGGGTAGGAGGTGGGTTGACACCTAATAAAAACAGAAACAACTTTAACATATATATGAGATCAATGAATACACCATGACTTCACTAGGAGGCACCTTAGTCGTCAAAGTAACATCCTTGCTCTTTTCCAACATTTTAAAGAGGTCTGGTGCAGCAGATTTACCCAATGTAATAGGCTGTTTGTTTCATTTTTCCTTGAGACAATATTTTATGTTAATAAAATATAACATCCAATGTGAATTGGTCACGAGTTAGAACATTCCAATATGTGAAATTCACAACAGAAAATGTGCAAAATAAATTCTGTTGACAAATCACAAAGAGAATACCAGAATATATTACAATATATTTAACTGTTCATCCTTATCATATGATGATAAATAAAATGTAAGACATATGTGGAAGATGTGAATAACATAATTATTGCATATTGTATGGATATATTCAACCAGGAGTGCCTATGTTTTGTAAACAGTTAATGACCTTGTTTGTTCATGGGATTGTCTGCTTTTCAGTTCAAATCCATCTTGCTGCTATCTTGAGCATTGGGTATAGATGGAAGCAAGAAAAAAAATCCTTGAAAACCTTTATCTTTTCTGTATTGGTCATGATATTACTTACTGATCTCTTTGTGAGAATTTTGGTTTTATTTATACTGAGAGCTGCCATCTTTGGTCTTCATCAACGTGAACTTTAAGTCCTACTCACGTCCACCAGGGAAGATTATATCACCTGTCTATAAGGTTTCCGCTAATCCAGATGTGTTATTTTTCCTCATATAATTCAGTTGATCTGATTCTTTGTTCAGTAAATGTGTTAGTCTGGGTAGACTAGAGAAACAAATTCATAGAGACACTCACATGTATATAAGGAAGAGCTTTATATACAAGAGCAATTGAACATTGAGAAAACATCCCAGCTCAGTGCAGGTCAAGTCCATAAGTCCAGTAATAGCCCATATGTCCAACAGCAATCTGTAAAGTCCTCTTTATATTCACAAAACACATACAATGATGCTGGTTGAAGAACATCACAGGCCAGTGGGTTGGCAATTTATGCAAATCCAGTGCCATTGTAAGTATCCCAGTGCTGACAGGGATCTTCCCATAGGTCCAGGGTTCTGCCTGAATCAGAGTAGGTCCATGTGCCTTTCCCTATGGGATGTCTTACAGGGAGTCAGTCTTGTCAATAGAGAGTCTCCGAGGGAATTAGCTGAGAGAGACTGTTGCCCACCTCCAAGGAGAAAATGCTCAGGAGAAGGCCATGCCCACAAAAAGGCCACATTGTTTATATTTTGATTTACAGACTCCACCCCTTTACTCGTAATCCTTTCAAATTGACACCAGATTATGTAACTACCGCAGCCTACACATTAAGTAAGTAGTGTAAAATGACACAACCCTAATAGGAACCTTTCCTGAATTCAACTCAGAAAATTTTCTCTTGCTCTAGTCCCAGAACTGACTCTCGATCCATTTATAGATCCAGTATGAGCAAAATTAAGTATTCTGCATTTACTATTCTTCTTAAGGCTATCCATAATCTACTTTGTTACACATAGTTGATAGAGTCACTTGATCCGCAAATTACAAGGTTTTTTATTAGGTAAATATTAATAAGTATAATATTTTAATGTTTATTAGGCTAGTGGTATATTAAAATATTGCCTATGATACCATCGTATCAGGCATGTGTCATATTGTGTCCTTGAGTATGCCAAGTGTATTTAAGAATGAAGTTAAAAATATTATTTACAAAACTTAGGAAATTGGTTTGCATACAAATGCTATACAGGTAAATGAGGAATTAATTGTCATAGTTATTTATTCAAATTCCCTCACTATGCATGTTACCAGTGATATGCTTTCCACTGTTTTGTATAGCAATCTGTGCAAAATCATATATTAGTGTGTGTAACCATGAAAATATTAGTACAGGGCCTCCTGGATAGAATTGCTGAATCAGTAGAAATAGATACACAGAATGCTTTTCTAAGAATGAATCAGAGACATGTTATCTTTTAATGCAATTCATGCTTATCCACTAGCTACTCAGTATGAACCCACTTTCATGTTATATGTTTGCACCCAAAATCGGACTTGACCACCTCCATTTCTTGAGTATTAGAAATACTCCCAATTGTCACACCAAAATAAGGAACTTCAATTACATGCAAGAATAGATTGGAGACACATATTAATGAAGGCATTGGAGTGGTAACTTAAATAACCTTACATATAGGAGTCCTTATAACTCTGATGAAAATTATGTCCAATCGCACTTTCTCAGTCACTGGAGCTGTCATCAATTTCATCTAGTGATCTGTCAGCTTCTGTCACCAAGACACTTGTTTTTGTGCTCTGTCTTTTAGCCATCGGTGGGTCTGTATTGGAAAACTCTATCCAGTTGATACCTTAAGCATGGGCTTGACTCACTTCTTGTCAATTCTTCCCCGAGTTAAAATACTTGTATGGCTCAAATGGTTAAGTGTTCAACTACTAGCCAGGGAGCTGGTGACAACTCAAAATATAGGCTGGGCCATATTATTCTGAAAGATCCTGACTTTGAGACTCCTATTTACAAGATGGGGTTGGGATCAGTCAAAACTAATTAAGCTAAAATCATTTTACTCAAATAACTTTGATGGTAAACATCTATCTATGTCTATATCAATCATCACCTCTCCTGTTTATCTGAATCAAATTAATTTAAGAGAGATTTTCAACTGGTTACTTAAACAGATTAAAATATAAAAATGTGAAGCCTATATTGCTTGATTCTCACAAATCAAGTAATTTATAGAAATCATAGAAGATAGTTCAGTAAAACATTAAAAATTTTAAAGAATCTCAATAGCAAACATGATTTTTCTGTGAGCTCTTCTCAAGTTATAAAAATTCATTTATTAGATTATGTATTTGTTGAGTTGGCAACAACAGAAAATATTTATCCTAATAGCTACATTATTTTCCTTCAATATCTTCTGTTGACAGTAAGTGAATTCTTAATGAAACATAAGCTTCCTAACATCAGTTTGAGTATATTATTTTTAATTGGACTATTCTGTCTCTTTTAAAAAGAACTATGCAACTCCCAAATATTTCTTATAAAGACAAATCATGTTATCTGAATTTTACATGGTTACCGCCAACATACATTTCAAAGTTTATAATCTGATGTACTATTTAAAAGCGTGTTTGGCAATTTTAAATGTTGTTGCTAGTCTTGGGTTCCATTGCGTTCCATTGTGTCGATTATTTGCACAACAGAACAAACCACCGCTGCTGCAGCATCCTCGCCATCCTTCTCTGTTTCTTTCAGCCTATCGTTGCAGCCCCTGTGTCACTCTGTCTTGGAGCAGATGCCTCTTTTTCATGGTTCCTATACTTAATGAAGCATGATCTCTCCGAAAACACCAAAGAACATTCTAATGAGGATTCCAGTTGTGTTTTTGCCAACATACATTTGGTTTTTGACACTTTATGTTTCTTTCCAGATTCTTCACCAGTACTATAATTCAAATGATTCTTCTCTAGTCTTCCTTAGCCAACACTTAACCTTCACATGCATGTGAGATCATTGAAAATACCATGCTCTGGTCAGATGCCAGTCAGTCCTAAAAGTGACCCCCCTGCTTTTCAACACTTGATGGCTATTACCTTGTCTTATACCTTTCTGATATTAAAATATGCAGTATCACATGGTTCTCTTTGCAAAACTGCCTCTTGGTATATGCACACGTTCTGCATTGAGCAGAGTTAAGTGCTCCAGAATTCCCATTCTTCTCAAGACTTATAATGGTCCTCATAATAGAATGCCTTATCATAGTCAATAAAACCCAAGTAAAAACAGGGTTTTGGTGTTCTCTGCTTTCAGCCAAGATTCACATGAGGCCAGCAGTGATGCATGCTTTATTCTTCATCATCTTCTTCTGCGCTGAACTTCTGGCAGCTCTTTGTTAATGTACTGCTACAATGATTGTCGGATGATCTTCCTTAAAATTTTACTTGCATGTGATTTTCATTACAATATTCTATATTTTGGGGATACTGTGGTGGACTCACCATTATTTGAACAGACACAAATACAAAGCTCTTCCAGGTATTTGGCCAAGTAGTTGTTTTCCACATCCCTTCCCTGTACTAGAGTGAGCCTCCAATACTTCAACAGTTTG